>JAYMSL010002181.1:0-14907 GCA_036897195.1 Plantago coronopus
CCCAATAATAAGAAGCTCATAGCTTTACTATCCATGTCCTCAGCAGTTGTTTCCTCTAGCTTTTTCTTGTTGTTACATCACTACTTCAGTTCGTCAAACAAAAATGTTGAATTTTACAAAGGAATAAAAGATTTTGAAATGTTTACAGTATTTCAAAATCCAATATTAAATTTCATCTTGTCAAGCTGAAAAAGTGATAGATTTTGGAATTTACAGTCAATTTCGCGAATCTCTTATAACATTCCTGAGAGGAATAGGTACTGGTTGAAAGCGTGAGAGTATCTGACCGCGATAGTTGAAGCGTTTATCCTAATTCTAATCTTGCAGGTGTTTCAATTCCAAGAAAAATACTTCCGAGCCTTCCCCAGTTCACCATCTTGAACATATTAACTCAACTTCATCACTTATATAATAGAGATCATTGACTTTACTCAACTATGATCTACAAAAACATAAGTATAAATGACCTTAGATTTCCAAGAACAGAGCAAAACAGAACAGTCCTGCTATGATGGAACTCACCAAGGTCTTCAACTTCTTCACAATCATAACCGTATCATTCAAACTCCTCTTCAGAAAGGTAACCCATGTTAGCTACCGCCTCTATTTCCCTCGCCGAACCCTCAATCCTCATCATACTACTTGACTACTCCGTCCAATTCTTGCCTGACAATCCAATATTCAATCTATGGCTAATTCTTTATCGCAGAAATGGCAGTTTCAATGTTTACCAGAGTCTCAACAACCCTTGTCTCAGCGGCTTCTCTCACTGGCAAGACCATATCCTTACAAGAAGTTTTTCCAACTCTGAAATCGACATTGACGATGCACATGAAAACCAGTTCCTATATCTCCCGCCTTACAATATATCTGATCACCTTCGTAGTAATTGATCAAAATGTCAGCACGACTCCGATGGCACTCATGTTTGGCGTCCCATGATTGATTTACGAGGTTTATTTGTCCGTGGTTTGGGTTGTGGCTATGTTGCTTTCAGTTATCGAACAAGATTATTGTGGGGAGAATGCCCTTGAAAGTGCAAACGGTAATAAAACGAATCAGGTTCATGGGTTTCAGATGAACATGTTAATGAATTTTCTGGTTCTGCTTTGTTTTTTCCTGTTACCGGATGGCGATCAGTGATAAAGCAGAAGAAAATGTAATGTTTCCGTGTTGTATACAGTGAACTTTCTGTCTTTGTTGCAGATGTTTGTGCAGGTGGCATATACCGTCTCTTATTTCGAGTCTAAGAAATCTCCTGGTGTGAAGATTGAACCGGTAAGATCAGATCTGCAGTATAGTGAATTCTCTAATATGCAATTGGGTGAATGATTTTGGCTTGAAGATCTAATTTCAAGAATGTATCAGTATCTTTAAGAAACTTCTTGAACTGTTATTTCAATTGTTTTGATATGTTCTGAATGAAATCCTTGCTATTTATTATAAGTTGCCCAAGTTTTTGTACCATTTCATTGCCCTGGAAGTTCTGCTGTGTGCACCTAATGCTTATTTTAATTAACTTCCTCACATATCAGACACATATTTGAAACCTCAATTAATCCCGACTTGCCGATCAGTTGTGCCCCATATATATAGTGTTAGTGCAGGCTTCATGCAGTAGTTATGATCGAATAACTTGAACAGATACAAAGAGAATACCACTGTCCGAACGGCGTTGTTACAGGTGTTATGAAAACACGGATAACAACTCCGGACCACTGACAGAGAACTACTTCTATACTATTTATGATATAAGCACAGCGGAATGTAAGTATAGAAGAGTTAAACTTTTCATGCAGTATTTCTACTGCATGAGTCCCTTTGTAGGGAAAAATCACTAGATGAAGATTCTCCAAGATACAAGAGTTCATATCGACTTTTCTTCTAGCTTTATACACAGACTTTGTGCTAGGGCGTCACCTTGCCTCAACTAGTTCCTAGACCTGCAGCAACTAGAAGATAAACGTTTGCAAAACAGTATAATACAAGAATGTATTAAGTGTATTGAAACGGTGTCTAAGTGGTAACTAGAACTAATGAACTCTGATACATATATATATACTAGTCTAGACTTGGTCTTCAAGTCTTCTTGGAATTGGTAACCGAAATCTTGCATGATTTGGTCTTGAGAATCTTCAAAGATATTTTCCATCATCTTTATATTGCAATCTTCTGCAATCTTCAAGCCTTTGGAAAATCTCCATTCTTCTAAGATCTTTTTCCTTATTTAAAAGGTCTTCTTCCTTGCCTTGAAAGATCTTTTCTCTTCTTGAACCTTCACGTATCTAATTAGGTTGATTCCTGCCGATCATCACAATATACAACTGTGGAACTAGTATATTGTTTAGAAAGGCAAAACTCATATATTCCATAAGTAATGTTGTAATGTCGGCTAGGAAGTTGTAACTAGAGTTTTCACAACTCCAAGAGCAACTTCCAATACAGCAGACATCCTGCATTAACAGCTACATTTGTATTAATCCTGAAACTCCACCAAGAATCCACCACACCATACTCTTTCATCATTCAAAAGTCAATCGCACCACTGCTCACACAGTCTACTGTACACAAACAGCCTCCAAGGACATATATATCTCTGGACTTACCTTTCAGCATGGCAGGAAAAGGAATAGCAAGAAAGGACTCTGTAGCCAAATCGAATGCAGCAATAACAGAACGAGCCTTAGAAGGGAAATCAAAGAAAGCCCGATGAGCAGTAGTAGCAGACGTAATGATAGCCCCACTGCCCCAATGCACGAAGCCGTTCAGGAAAACCGCCTGCGTACTATTATAGCTGAGATGAACAAGAGATCTGTCTTGTAGATGTTTCCAGGAACCTTTCTTGATAGAATAGACTTCAACAAAGACATCAAATTCTTGTTGATGAAAATTAAAATAGTATGACAGTGATACAATCTTATAATCATCACTAACATGGTAATAGCCAAGGCTAAAATGATGAGCATAACGATCCCATTCATACTTGTCGACTGCATTAATTAATGGATCATGAGTGTGATGGAGCTTGGAACATCTAGCTGTTGGTGAGTAACTGCATTCATCAAAATCAACTTATCCCTTTTCTGGGTTTCTATAAGAACTAGACCATTGCAAGAACCCCAGAATAAACACCTTTTATTTCCATGCTCAACTAGTTCTCTAGAAACCTCCTCATCTTCCAGCATAGGAGAAGTGATGGTGATAAGGGATTTTGGTCGGGTTATAGTGGTAAGCATGATATTTTCGGGTTTATGAAGGGCTTTTTGGCGATTGGTTAGGTGTTTCTGGACGAATTGAGTTGTAGAGAGGTGTGTGGACCAAAATTTAGACAAACATCTGCATTTCCCAACCGATTTTGCTGGAAGTCTTGCAAAAAACTTCTACAAGAATTTCATCAGGCAGATCTTCAACCAGTGTTTCCTTTTCCCTTTTCGTCTGCAGCATTTCTTTACTAGTCGGAGGCATATAATAATGATATATAAAGCTTGGTCCAATTCTTGAATCTGTAAACTGTAATTGTATTTCCTAATTAATTACTAAAGTAACTAAAGAAAAAGTAATAGTAAAATTGCAATGCAAGAAAGAAGTACAGCAATTGCAAAGTCTCTAGGTCATGATTATTGGTTTTTTCACCGGAAACTGATGATCTAATATGCAAAACGAAACCAATTCTGACTACTATAAGCCAATAATTCTTCCAATTTGATCGAGTAGCAGTAGAAAAATAAAGTAAATTGTTGAACTAGCTAATGGATCATGGATGTACCCTATTAAAAAAGAGAAACAGAAACCTGGAGATATAAGTGTAGAACCACTTGGCTGTCGTTATACTTTTAACTCCGGCGATCAGCGGAGCCGAGCCAAAAGGACCAGAAGTAGCTAGTGTTTGTGTTCTTTTCAAAGATTGAGCTGATGTTAGGAAGATGACACTCAGGTTTTTAGTTCAAAAGGTACCAAACTTTTACATTTTTTTGCACAGAGGGTACTCTACAAATTCTTGGCACAAAAGGTACTGAACTTTTATTGTCTTGATATAAGGGTTACCGAACATATTTGTTGGACATAAAAAGGTACCAAACATATCTAATTTTGTAGGCAAAAAGTATCATGTTAAAAATTCAATCTTTAATTTAATTAAAAAGAAATTATTCTATATATTTTGCACTAAAAATGAATTTTTTTCACAAAACATTCTTATAAATATTAAATACTCTAGCACTTGTAATGAATAAATCTGCAGGTGTTACAAAGAGTACAACTTCCTCAAAAAAGAAGAGCAAGAAGAATAAGTCAAAGAATAAAAGGAAGACTGCAGAAGAATTTTCATCTACATTGGGAAATGGTGATGCTCTGCATGGTATTATACACTTAGTGAGAATATCACTCAAATTTTACCTTCTTCCTCAGCCATAATTACGTCTACTCCTCCCGTAATTATGTCTACGCCGGCCACCGATTCGACTGCTAATTCCCAAGCCAATACACATTGTCTTCGCACTCAAGCTAAGGCTTTTATGAGCCTGTCCAATCCATCAACTACTCCCACTTTGGCCTTCACTGATAAAGCCACTTCCTCACTTAACTCTCAAAACTTCATTGCAGAATACTCTAGCCTCACACATAGCCATGAATTCAAGCTCCAACAACAACCCCCTTGCCGAGATCCACCCGTTAGCGAACGGTCATGCTTCCCCACCACCCAGCCCTTCTCCATCTCCACCTCCTGTGTTCCATCCTCTGCAGACAAGCCGACCTCTAGCCAACGGTTTTCACTCTCCACAGCGGACACCTTCTCCAGCCCAATCTCCCACGAGCATTCTCTCCAATGGCCCTCACCTCAGCCCTACTCGCATGAACCCTGCCCGCCGGTCAAACATTCGACCTCCGTGGTCTCTGCTTTTGGGAATAAGGTCACCCCAAGGCCAATTACTCCTCCGTCACCCCGCTTCCGTCCGGTCAGCAGATCTCACATCGGGGAGTTATCTCGCGCGGGGTTGCCGGGCGGCACCACTCGCCGGCCTCCGTTCACACCCAATTCCTCTCCGCAAAGACCAAGTCTCTGGCCCGCGGTTGTTCAAGGACCTCAGCTCGTCGGTTTGGCCGTGCCACTGCCTCTGTCTCAACCTCCACCTCCAACTTCTGCACCTCCGACTTTGTCTGCACCACCCGCGCATTTAACTCCTTCACCAGCAGCAAAGACAACGATTGTGGCGCTCCTGGTGCCTTTGCCTTCGGTGATGTCAATGGGGAGTTTCACTTTTCCACAGCTCCTGCCCGTTGCACTGCAGACTCTGGCAGCAACGACGCCGCAACAACAGCAACAAGGACTGTTTGTCGGCCCACTGCATTCCCCACACGAACTCGGCAACATAGTTCGTCCTCATCTGCTCCAAAATCGATGGATTCTTCAGCCTTTTTACGAGGAGCCGATGATCTTCCAGCTTCCCAGAGTGTCTACCAGGATTTCGTTCCGGTACAGGCCAATGGAGGAAAACGTAGTGACAAGGATGGAATTAGCACACAATCTGATTATCTCTCCGCAGGACCGGGGCTCCCACTTGAGCATACATCCAGTCCGGGCTCGAAGCGATTCTGCGATGAGAAGAGACGCGAGAATGTTGCGCGAGTGGAGTTCACCATTGGATGCAATGGCCGCAAAAATACTAATCTGGAACACTAGAGGGGCTACACGTCCTGATGTTGAGCAGCAGCTCAATGAGTTCATTAGAACTTATAATCCTATGTTTATTGGTCTTCTTGACACTCGTACTAATCGGGAATTTGCTAGGGATGTGATTCGCAGGCTGCAATTTCCTAACATGTATGTGCATTAGGCTAGAGGCAGAGTGGGTGGCTTTTGGTTCATGTGGAATGCTGCTCGAGTTCAAGTGGAGGTTTCGCAACTGGATTACTGTGTTAGTCACTTCCAGCTTAACTTGCCAGGTTTGGCTAGACCTACGAGGCTTGCAACCGTCTACCAATGGCCACAAGCTGCAAGTCAGTCTCAGGTATGGGAACAATTGACTTTACTTTCTCGCAAAATTCAAGTTCCTTGGTTTTGGGCGAGAGATTTTAATAATATTTTGACTGCTAATGATACTAGTCGACCTCAAAATATTAGGTGGAATCAGGTTTTACAGTTTCAGAATTGTGTTAGTGATTGTCTTATGCATGATGTTGGGGCATTAGGGCCGACGTTTACTTGGTGCAATAAGCAACATAGTTGTAATCTTCTTTTTAAGCGTCAAGATAGGATTCTTGCTAATGCTCAAATGCTTAATTTATGTCTATCCATGCAAGTTCATAATTTGGTTAACTCTGTCTCTGATCACACTGCTTTATTGATTGATCTTAATCCCTTTGCGCCAAGGCCCCCTAGATTGTTTAGGTTTGAGAATGGTTGGGTCCAAAACCAGTTGTTCTGTGATAATGTTGAGAGGTTTTGGGCCGATTTCAATGCAGAATCGAGCAGTTTTCCTAATTTGTGTGATGAAATTGCATCTATTTAGGTTAAGTGGCCTTTGACTAATTTAGTGGACTGATGACAACATTTTATACCCATTTTTACGACTCTTTTTCGCTAACATTAACGCGGGATTGTTCCCATTCTAGTCTTGTTTTGCATTGTTTTTGCATATTTTCAGATTACGTCGTGTTTTTGGGCGAGTTTGTGTTTTCGATGGATTTTGAGCATAATTTCATATTAAAACAAGCCAATATTGAAGATAAACATCCAAGGCATGGTTCACAAGCTTTCCCGGTCGAGTCGGTCCAAAAACCATTTCGAAAGAAGAAACTATGCGCAAAAGAAGTGAAGAACGCGGCCCGCTCTCTGATGCATGCCTCCCGCATGCTTTTGGCAAAGCATCCCGCAACAAGTCTCGCGCGCTAACTACAAGAGATTGACAGGGATGATGCGCCGCGCACCAACTCCACGCGGCCCGCGTTGCCTTATATATAGAAGACTGCCGTAGAAGGACGCGGCACGCCTTGGCCTTGCGCGCGCCACGTGACGCCTATTTCGTACACCATGCGTCCCGTATGAGAGGGACTGCGGGTTGCATGGCCCAGTTTCCCACGCGGATTTGGAAGGTCCAAGACCCAATCCTAATGGGATTCTACTTTTCTATTTCTAGTACTATATAAGACCTTTGTTAATATTATTTTTCATAAGCTTTTCATAATTTAGAGAGAAACTCCACCGCTAGGGTTTTATTCAAGAACACGATTCTTGGATTGGAGTTTAGCAGTTATTCGGTAGAGATTCTCATATTGTTCGTACGGATTCAAATCCCTAATCGGGTAATATCGTTTCCCTTATAATATTGAGTTTTTATAATTTCTCTATACGTTATTATGTCTATCTCATATCAATCCATAGTGACAATGTCGTATTGCATGAGTAGCTAAGCGCGTATAGGTGCGATGTAGGAACGTATATTTATGCTTTATATAGATAACTCTATGAATGACCGAGTTAATGTTCGTATGTTATGTTACGCTATCGTCTTACATGTTTGCTTTGGTAGAATTGACGCTCCTACTCTATGCATAGGTGGTTTATTTGTATTGTGAGAGTACAGTGAATGATCACCAACTCGTTGATTGATTAGCAGTATGCATGAGTATTTATTTATGATCATGTTACACATCCGATATTGCATATGAGAGCACGTTACACATCCATGTTTACAATCGTCATTCATATCCGTTTATCTGTCTAGGGTTTAGAAGACGGGAATACATAGCACCTGTCTTTTATCTGCTATATCTTCTATCCAACTATCTGTTCGTTTATTTGTTTCTCTCAGTAATTATAATTGCCAAACAAAACAACCAACTTTCTTTTATTGTTTATGTTCAGTCGCTAGTATTACTAGTAATTATAACTAGTTGATTCTTAGCTCCATTTGTTCCTTTAGAGAGCGACCTCGGGGATTACCTTATCGCTGTTCTATTCAGAATTGAGTTAGGATAATCTTAGCAATATTATAAGTATAATTTTGGTGAGTAAAACGACGTTCATCATTGGGAGTTTGTGATGTTCATTACATTTGTTGCTATCATATCAACAAGTGTAAAAACATGGACAACGATTACTCAATATTTCTCTTGTGCAGAGACGAGTAAACTATCATTGAACAAGTAAAGACTAACTTCTTGGTTGGAAGAATGAATCTAAGATTCAACTTCTTCACATGTTGTTAAAGCCTTTGGTGTTCTTGTGACTTTTTAGAAAGTTGTTGAGTCGCAACTGGAAAATGACTTTCTAAGAGAACTTTGAGAGAGTGATCAATTCTTTGAGTTTCTTCAATGCTTGTTGTCCACATTCTTCTCAATCTTCCAAGTCCTGTATTTTTAATGTTATTACTAGGTTTTCAAAATCATGCAGTTGAGTAGGGATTAATCTAGTGTGGCTATAAGATACTTGGGACAAAATATTAAACTGATTCATTTTGTCTTGTACGCATCAGGCTATAGGTTCATTGCATTGTACAATTCATTGTACAGTTTTTCAAACGACCTAATTTGAACTTTTTAGAGACCTATCAATCTCATTGATTTTCACTGAGCCTTCAAGAAAGCTTGTTTTGGTTGTCACTTTTTAGTGAGCTAAAACCATTCTGATAAAATGAACACTTTAGAGACGTTTCCAGGGTCTCTTTATAAGTCACTTTCTCAGTAGGCTATCTTAAGGTAAAATCAACTTCACTTTTTAGTGGACTGGTCTTAAATCCCTAAGATTGTCTTCTCAGTAAGCTTCAGAAATCAAGTTACTCTATCTAAAAGATTTTCACTTGAAAACTTATAAAGCTTGCTGAATGACACAGTCTTTTTAGAAAAACTTAGTACCTTAGTAAACTTATGCAGTTTAACCATGCTTTCGTGTCTTTGTCCTTGCTGCTTGATGTAGTCTCCTTGCTGACGAATTTGTGATCGCAACTTAAGGTTAAATAATCAAAATATTACACCAGAGGCCTAACACATATACATGTTACTAAGTTTACTTACACTTCTCAGCATGATTTCCTCTTTTACAAGTGCTCACTAATATTCTAAGAACATGAGAGTACTACCAATACTTTGCTAATCTAAATAGTCTTATGTGATACTTGCTCATCAAAATACTTCAGGAAGTAACAGCACCCCAGTGTAGGTGATCGCCAAACCTTCCCAGAAGGTAGTCGTCTACCTAGGCAGTGTCTATGCGACACAGTGGATTGGGACCATGCAATCGCTTGGTCCACAGATTTGCCAAGAATTGAACAGGTGCGTTACCTATTCATGTACCTTCTGGTATTAAATGTTATGTGGACATTCTCAAGGTGTTCCAATGAGTTTGAAATGTGTTTGTGACGCTAATTAAACACACCACCTCACAAGTATAAAATAGAAGGAATTTTCATTCATTCCAAATACACAACTCACAATTCTCCTATTCTATACTTCTTTCTCTTGAGCACTTAATACTCATTCTGAAGTAATCCGACAGACTTAGTATAGGAGTGCACCAATATTGTTTTATCGAGTGGTTTTATCTTGGGAGCCGAGTTGCCATACACACGAGTGTATATTTGCATATGCATACATGCCTAGTAACTTTTTCTTTGAATCGGTAAATTATTACTTCAAAAACTAAAACCTATTATATAAATTAATAAGTACCTAAACTTATGTATGGCGTCAGTGGCGGACGCAGGATTAAAATCTTAGGAGGCACAAATTATAAAGACTAGTATTTTCTTCACACCAATCGCTAAATTCAACTAGTTAAGAAAAAAAATTCTAAACTTATTATAAATTTATTTTCAATATTTTATTATCATGAATGAAAATATAAAATCTGGACATAATACAGGATAAATTAAATGAGAATTAGAATAAGACACAAAATAAGATTAACAAATCAAAAATAAAACTGAAATTTTTCACTAATAATACTCTAACTGTCTAACATCTAACAATCTAACAGTGTAGCTTCAATTTGAGACGTTTGTCTTGCATGATTTTCTTGTATTTAATTTGTAGTGTGATTGTGTGTGATTAATTAAATCTCTGACTCGGTATGTGATTTTGAATGAGGAATTAACTTGGAAGTTCCAAAACAATGGTAAAGTGAATCCCTGATATATTGTGGTTTATCTTTGGCATATATAAATCATTAGGTTTTGTACTTGTGGTGGAGTTATAAGGACCAAATATATATTATGAATTATGATGATGGGTTGTTCAATGGAATCTAAGATTGAGGAACGTGTGACACAAGATAGTGGTAACAAAAAGTAGGGAATTGGTATCACCGATGATGGCTTTGGATGAATACAGTACTACATGACCACAATAATTTGTTTTTGTTCCCAATCTTATCCAAATTGCATGTTTACAACCTAGTTAATTTCCTAATACACGTCATCTCTAACTAATAGGTAAGTAGTTCGAAATTTCGAACACCACGAAAAGAAATTGGAAACAATTATTAATTCTCGCTTTGCCTGTTAAAAGAAAAAGAAAAATATAAATTACTAATAAATACTTTAATAAATTAAAAATCTTGGAAAAGAAGAAAAACAGATTTTCATCACTCGGACATATAAATTAGACTATGTTATTTTAAACTTATATTCATGTATATTCAATTCAATTCATGTTTGAATAATTCAAATTTATATTTCAGTTCAATCCATATTAATCCAGAAATATTCAACTAAATCAAATAAAGATTTATGCTTGACCACATATAATATATTTCCGAAGACCGATAAATTAAATTTAACTAGTAAATTCAAATATCATATACTACCATAATATGTTGTGAATATATAAAGACATACTCAACGGTTGTTGATTAAAGTGGTCACGAACTTTAGTTCAAATTAGGTTTCACACCTATTTATAACGATTTTAGTTGGGAAAAATTACAGACAAGAACTGGTCAACATGCATATTTTCAGAAAATTACCTACCCATATCAAATTCTAACAAAAAAAAAGAACAGAATAGCATTTTGCAATAATCTATACATTCTGAAATAAAATGTACAACTTCTCGTGTACATTTTGCACAAAATTATAACCTAACTACAACCCAAATGTATAGATTTCTGACTAAAATGTACAGATTACTGGTCAAGTTAACATGTGTTACTATTCTGTCTTTTCGTTGAAAGTGTTGTTCAGACAGACTACCGGCTTGTAATCCTCCCCTTCAGTTGACATTGAAATCTATGGAGACCATTTAACTTAACCAAGTCAACATATAATCAAGCATCGATCTATGGTGCGTTGTCGGTGGGAAATACCACCTTTGGGTGTGTTTTTAGATCGTCGCCATGAACGTTTCTTTGTGTTTGCTCTAGTTATATTGGTATAATTGATAATCATACAAAAGGAGCTTTGGGCTGTTAGAATTGGCGTATGGAGGCTCAGAAGATGAGTTTAAAATGTGTAATCACAGCACCATTGAAGAACCAAAGCAGCTGCAAGAAGACGAACTAAGACGGATTGCCGAATTACCTAGCGTTGCTTGATAAAGTTGTACACTGCGCTTTGTCTCTTGTACAGTAGCAGTTAGATTAGTTAGTTAGTTCACTCTGCTATATATACAGAGTATTTCTCTTTGTAAAATTACTTTTGCTGTTCATTATTCAATATACAAGTTTACAATTCGTTTCATAAAATGTTTGGTAACTCGTACTTACTCAAAGTATGTGCTAATTTTTTTATGTAGGCAAGTGGTCCATATTTGTCAGGCCCAAGTGCTGCTGCTTGATATACAACGCTTAGTTGGTGCTTTTAAAGATGTTTGTGTTCAGTTGATGTACATGGAAGCAAATATTGTGACAAATAGTTTAGTTAAGTTTGGCAGTATGACCTTAGTGTCTCAGTTAAGTTCTTCCGTTTATGCTTTGGATTGTATTTTTCTTTTTTTGGCTTTTAATCTTAAAATCATAAGGAAATGATAATCGAGTTGTGATAAAATTTCAGACCTTTCCTGTATTATATTCGGCTCGGTTTCAAAAAAGTTAATCGAAGACCGATCCATTTGTAACAATGAAGTTGTTTGTGGCTGGATGCTGGAGGACGCTATGGGCCTATGGCCCTCTTCAAGTTTTCACATAGCAATTGGGCTTGTCGTTGGAAACATAGATGGGAATGGCCCTCCATGTATCACGCCAACTTTAATTTACATGAGAACATGCATTATGAATTTGGATTTTATTATATCTGTAAGTTCAGATGCACAATATTAAACTAACAAATTATTGTGCATGCGAGAATTATTACTACTGGATTTGAAAAGTTATGGAGATACCTAAATTTTGAATATATTTATTTGAAAATAGATAAATGTAGAATGTACAAAAAAATATAACAATAACAATTTAGTACTTCCTCTGTTTTCGTTTTGTCTGAAACTTCTCATTTTATCATTTTTAATGTCTCATTTAAAGTTTCTCATTTTCTTTTATGAGCATTCCACTTCCACCAATTTTCAAAACCAACTAACAAAAAGTAATTATTTTTAAACTCACAATTAGTATTTTATTTAAAACTAGTTACCTCTTTATTTATGACTAACAAAATTTAAATAAGAAGTTTTAAAAGAATGGAAGTCAGTGTCCATAAATCATCACATCAAATCTTGCGCTCCTTGTTCGTGAGTCGTGAGATCTCTTTTAAAAAGTCTCAAACCATGACTTCGAAACTAAATCAAAATTTATGTAATCCACCTTTTTAAATAAATAAAAAAACAAATCCTACACTAATCCACCTTCTAGTTTTACTTTTACAGCTGTGTCATCTATGTATATTCATATGGATTAAGCTATTTTACTTTTACCTATGTATATTCATTCATATGGATTATGATGATTCCAAGAACGGGAAAATTACATAAATGCAAGTTGCCATCAAATATTTACTTATAATAATGCTTAGACTACCATAAATGCCGACCATGACTTCTAAAACAATTCATAATCTCGATTATCATACGCATGCACCCAATCATGTGAAACGATTCAATCCATTTTTACCACATTCCATCAAAATCAAACTCCAAATGGATTTGGATCAACAAAAGACAGCGATCCACCATAAACAGCCGTGGGCCACCGTGAAAACCAGCTGCCGAATCCTCGCCGCCGCATTCCTCAGCCTCCTCCACCCCCTCTCCTTCCTCCTCCTCTCCCGCCTCGCCACCGCCCGCTACTACTCCCCCACCACCTCGACAACATACAACACAACGTTGACTCTCACTTTACTCCTCACTTTCACAACCCTCGCAGCTTTTACAAACGTGTTAGTCGGCGGGAAAGTTCTCAAAAACCTAGTCCCGAAGCGGCGCCGTTTAACTGGCGCATGGATTGTGCTCTTCGTTATGCAAGTGTGTCTCAGCGTGGGGATTCACGGCACAATTGACGTGGAGATGAGCAGCTATACCGTTGGGGAGTTTGTACTGGCGAGGAGAGCTGGTTTGGTTTTGGGATTGCACGAGAGTATGATTTTCTGGTGGCGGCGCGTGGTGAAGCCGGTGGTGGATGAGACGGTTCCGGGAGAGAAGTTTGAGGTGCTGGAGAAGGTGATAATGGCGGTTGCGTTTGGGAATTTGTGGTGGAGGAGGATGAGGGATGATGCGGAGGCGCTGGTGGTGCTGCCGTGGGCGAGGGAGGCGATGGGGATGAGTGCTGGAGTGGCGGACTGGGCTGGGTGGGGGTTGTACTATTTTACGGTGGCGATTGGGGTTGTTAGGGTGATTAGAGGTGGCGCGTGGTTAGTTATGAGGGTGTTTAAAGGAGAGAATAAGATTTGACCGGGTCAAAATTGATTATTTTATGGTGGTATACGATTAATATACAACAATTTGGGGGATTATATATATGCAATTTGATGTCTCAGTTTGTAGTTACATGTTTGTGTTTTTGGGATTGGTGAACTTGACGATCGATGTCGTTAAGGGACCTAACGTTATGAAAGCAACAATTTGTTAGTTTTATACTCGCCAATGTCCAATTTCTCCCAGCTTAGAAACCTTTTTCTAATGTTCTGTTCACTTTATTTTAATTTCAGCTATAACAACAGAGGTATATTCGATTATGTATATTTGATTATGTTCAAGTACATTTACTTCAGTCCAGTTTAAGTGTGAGTACGAATGTACATTTGAATTTAGTTCAGTTCTAATCCGTTCAATTCAATTATTTAAGAGATTTTAAGTAAATTGAACTAAACCTAACTATTTCTTCTAGTCATCCGAATTTGGTTTTTTTAGATGCTAGGGGCATCACCACTACGACACCCCTTTATAATCCTCCAGATTGCGACACGTGTATTAAGTTTGCATAAAATAATATCTTTCCTTAAAAAGAAACTAACAAAAGTACACTTGTCATCTTTTTATATGGTTGTACCAATGATTATGCCCGGTTCGATTCCCGGAAGTGGAGATTTATTTGGTGTTATAAGGATGGTATTGGTGTGGTGATATAAGGTAGTATTGGGTTAGTGTAAGAGTAGGATTAACATAGATTTGCCTCTTCAAAAAAGAAAAAAAAAGAAGTATATTTGTCATCTTTTTATATGAGTGTACCAGTGATTATCACCCTAGTATCTAATAACCCTGAATTTGTTAAATATTTGAAAATGATGGGCAGTTTGAATATATGTAAGTAAGCTTATGGGATTGGACATTTCCCGGCGGCTTTAGCATATGTAACTACATATTTGAACTTTCAAGAAAAAAGAAAATGAATGTAGTAAACTAACTAGGCTTTTCTATTCTTAGGTCGACTTCGAACCGACCTGAACACAGGTCACCGTTAAATAATCACCACGTGAATTTGGTTCGATCTCCTAAATTATATTATATGTAATTATAATCAAACAATTATTATATTTAAGCGTATTT
>JAYMSL010002182.1:0-14904 GCA_036897195.1 Plantago coronopus
TAAATACGCCTCTGGTTCCACGCACTAGCTATTTAACGAAGAAATTGATAAAATTCGCCTAAATTCGCCTAAATCCGCCCAAATTCGCCTAAATTCGGTAAAAATTGACGGAAAGTTAAAGTTGACTAACGGAGTATATAAATTGAAATCCGTTTCAAGTTATGGTATTAAAATCGGACGCGGACAACTAAAGGTACATTTTTCGAAACCTGGACAACCTAAGGTATATTTTTCGAATTTTTCCCTGCTTTTAAGTGGACTTTTCGAAAAAACCACATATAGTGGACTCTCCCAAAAGTTTCTCTTCTATAACATATGCATGTTTGAAATGTTCATTAATCCCTTGTATGTGGATTTCAATCAGATTAGACATTGTGTGTTTTTTTCTTCTGAATTTGCGTTGAGTGCGTTTCTGAAATGTGTTCGTGTTGTTCGATTAACTGGTGAAGGTTTGTAGCTCAGTAAAGTAGGAAATGAAGTTTTCGGTTTTCAGTGTATTTCCTTAAAGCTCGTGATGTTGCGTGATTGAATTGAATCTCGTTAGATGCTATTTTTGGATTTTTGAATCTGTTGGATTAAGATAATTTTTTCGTTTATGAATTTGAATCTTTGTACAGTTTCTTTCTTTTGAAGCAGAAATTGATTTCATTTCGTAAATATGGTTTGCTTTAATTGTGTAATTTTTTGTGCTTTTTCTGATTTGTTGCCTGTGTGTAGGGCTGAGCAGGATTGACCGAAACCGGAAAAGCTGACCCCGGACCGATACCGGTTCGGTTTCCGGTCTCACCCTTTCTAAGAATTCGATTTCTGATCCGGTCTAAAACCGATTGGTTTCCGGTTTAGCCTGGATTTTTTTTAAAAATAATTTATTATGCCCCAATCCGGCAATCCCCTAACCTAACCTAACCTAACAGCACAGGCTCACTTCACAATTCACAGTTTCACACACAGCCACTCCAAAACACAGTCGATTTCTTCAAGCGGCTCCTCCACCGGTGACCGGACCACCGCGCTCCTCCATCCCACTCACCTCCGTCGACCACCGCTGCGCACCTCCCTCTCGCTCACCTCCACCCCGTGCGTCTCCTCCCTCTTGCTCACCTCCACCCCGTGCGGCTCCTCCCTCTCGCTCACCTCTACCGCGCGCCTCTCTTCCCTCTCTCAGCCACCAGTCCCACCAGCCTCCTCCAAACCACCGCGCGCGCCTCCTCCGGTCCTCCCTCTCTCAACCACCACAGTCCACCGCGCGCCTTCTTGTGTCAATACATTGAAATTGTAATCCCTAAGTTTGATGAAGAACACTGTAAATAGATTTCAAATTGAAATCCCTAAAGTTTGAAGAAGATCATCAAACACTGTAAATAGATTTCAAATTGAAATCCCTAAAGTTTGAAGAAGATCAATCTAAATAGATTTGCCTAATTGATAGGTAAATATTTCAAATTTCCAACATTGTTGAGTGTTATATTGTAATTTGCAAAGCTGGCTTTTTTCCATTTTTCTGTTTTTCTTTTTTGTTCTTCAACATAATTCCGGGCTGAGTCCTAAAATCAGGTTCTGTCCGGGCTGCACCGGACTCAACAGGTCCGCTTTCCGGGCCTAACAAACAATGACATTTATCATCTATTTATGCTGTTGTTTTGGAATGTGTTTGTATTGTTCGATTAACTGTGAAGGTTTTCTCTGTAATTGTTTGCAGTTAAATAAGTTATGTAGGAAATTAGTTATTGTTTCTGGTTTGTGGTGTGATTTTCTGCGAACTTTATTTAAATTCATGTTGTTGTGTGATTCATGAATTGAATTGCGCTAGAATTTATTGTAGGTTGTTTGAATCTGTCGTGTGTAGTTCAATATCCGTTCATTTCTGTATTCTATATGAAATGTTAATTTCTGTATTCTATATGAAATGCGTGTTTCTGTAATTTTGTTTATTGATGAAAGCTTTCTCTCTGACTGAAGATTGATGAATCGTGTTCAGGTTCTTAAGGTTTTTTTCTTGTGTTAGAGGTTTGACATTGTATACCAAGATGTGTTTTGGGGTCTCCTTCACATGGACTTTTGTGTCTCTTCTTAATTTGTAGTCTTAAGGTAGATTTTGAGTACATAGTCTGATTATTGTTGTTGTTGTTGACTCCAGCTGTATCCATTACTCATATCTATTACCAATAACTCTAACACAATGGAATAGCTTAGAAGTGCCAAGTATTGTGTGTTTCATTTACTTTGGATTGAGCTGATTGATTTATATCTTTTATTATTTGTGTGTAGATAATCATTTTGTATAAGATAGTAAGCCTCTTTATGTGTTTTTTTTTTTTTGAAATGACAGGTAGCATACTGAATAAATAATCGATAACTGCGCGAAGAGCTTTTATGCACCTAGGATCAATGGCTCCTCCTCCGCCTGAGCCTGACCACCACCACCGAGTCCTGCGCTACGCCATCGGCTCTCGAGTCCTACTTGTGAGCTTAATTATCCTATGGCGTTCTGCTCTGAGTCCCTACGACACCTCCGCCTCAATAAACCCTCCTTGCCTCCTCCTCAACTCTTCCTCACTTCACGCGCCGCCTTTACTACCGCGCGTGGCCTCGGCTGTCGAAACCAGCATTGTGTGGGACGCCGTCTACTTTGTACGCGCTGCCGAATGCGGTTATGAGTACGAGCAGTCGTATGCATTTTTGCCCTTGCTCCCCCTTTGCATCTCCCTTCTCTCCAAATCAGGTACCATTTGGGCATTCGCCATTCAGTGAACATATCATTCAAAATTTGCTTTAGTGACATTGAAATCTGCAAATTAGCATCAATGGAATCAAAATCCTACATCAATACTATCTAACAGTGAAGCAGTTGTCACTATTTTACTCCAGTATCATCACCTGAAACTATACTAAATCAGTAGAGGGATTTGAACTTATCGACTGTACTATATATGCTTATATTGACAGTTGAGCCACACTAAGCTGGATGTGTTTCTTGCATTTCGTGTCGTAACAGCTATTGAACTTTTTGTCACGTGTAGCATTCTTCTGCAGTTCGTTTAAGTTAGTCTAGGTTGAATGTTTTGTTGTTAACTGATGAGTGGAGGCATTAACTCTTTGCTTTTGGTCTGCAGTGTTTGCACCATTGGTACCACTCATTGGATACAGGGCTGTGCTTGGGTTGTCTGGCTATGTGCTTAACAACATTACATTTGTGTTAGCGGCATTGTATTTATACCGGTCAGTGTCATCCTCAAACTGGGCTTTTCCCTTCTGCTGTTCGATTTGCTATGTCAGTTTATCACAGAGTGTATGTTTAATATGGCTTACATATTGCTCTCATGACTTTTAGCTGTTTATTTATTTAATTTGATCATAGATTTCTTGATGGTGTTTCTGGCAGGCTATCATTAGTTATTCTGGAGGACCAAGAGGTAGCCTTGAGAGCATCAATTTTGTTTTGCTTCAATCCAGCTTCAATTTTCTACTCAACAGTGTATTTTCTGAAGCCTTTATCTTGCATCACACTGGATAATCTAGTAGTCAGACCTATAATATGAATCATCTTTTTTTTTATTCTGCAGATATTCTGAGAGTCTGTTTGCTTTCTTATCTTTTGGAGGACTATATCATTTCGTGAATGGAACTGATTGGTATGCATCCATTTGGTTTGCACTTTCTGGTTCTGCGCGGTCAAATGGTGTACTTAACGCCGGATACATTTGTTTCCACACAATGTTGCAGCTGCATGAAGCTTTATTCTTCAGAAAAAATTCACATGTAAGTCCTCTCTTTTTCGGAAATGGTAATGACATTTTTGTAATTTGAGGAAAAGCCGGTTTCTTCCTAAGGAAACCATACCATCCCCAATCTAAGTTTTGGCACCTAATTTACACTAGTGTGAAGTGGTTCTTCGTATGTCTAGAAATGGAATACTATATTCTTTTCTTTCTCTGAGATTTGTATAATATACCTCAATTGTTTCCCCTTGTTTTATTACATAGCCTTGAAAGTTTAAATCATCCCATGTACAAAATCTTGATTTATCATCAGTTAACTTTTATGGAATGCAATATTGACAAACTTTTGTCAAATGCAGCACCTGTTGCTTGAGATAGACCTTAATTGAGAAAAAAAAAGAAAGAATGTTAGTATACTGAAAGACGTTGATGATCCTGTTAATTCTTTCACTTACAATAAGAAGCAGCTTGCGTTACGTTAGAGATTCTTTACCCAGCTAAGGCTATCCCTTCGTGATGTTACGTAGCGTGTATTGATGATACGAACGACTACTAATTGAAAGGAAAACTAAAAACAATTTAGGATAATATTGTTGAATATTCAATATCAAACATATAATAAACATAGCGCATCTAATATCAACCATTAGCCTTAACGTGACCTACATTAACCAGAAAATATCTCTATCTCTATATATACTAATCAAAAGATAAGAAGTGGTTATGTAATCCCATAGGACTTCCACCCCACTACTTTTTCTTTTTAATTTCCCTGCATTTTTTTCTTCCATCCTTTTTTTTCTTCTTCTACTTCTATTCCTTGCTCTTATATACTAAATTTAGCATCACTATTTGAACAAAAAAATACTACTCTCCTATAAACTTTTGCTTTACTCTATTTAACTTCTCTCCAATATACACTAAAAATTTAGATTTAAATGTATTGCAATTCTACAAATTTGACAATTAATTAGTTCTCAATCTTAGAATGAGGTTCACAAATTTTATAACATATCACGTCTCCTAATTCTAATTAGGATTTCAACCGAAGACAGTATGTATAAACTTTGAAAACAACAAAATAAGGAAACTACTGGAGTCTAAAATTCTTAACATGATAAACTTCCATAAACTCAATTCCATCAATTGGCTTTGATAGTTTTGCAATTGAAGAAATTTTCTCATGATCATGTCAACTAAACCGATTTTATTGTCTTCTCTATTATTGTCAAATGCTGCTTTTGGTGAATCCCAGTTGACACTGAAGATCCTTGTTCTTGGAGCTTTAAAATGCTTATGCATCTTTGCTCCGTTTATCTCTTTTCAAGCATATGGGTACTTCAATATTTGCATGGGGCATTCTGCAGATCAAATGAGGCCTTGGTGCAAGACAAGACTTCCTTTACTGTACAATTATATCCAAAGCCACTATTGGTATGTGAGCAAATGTCAATATGATGTTTCTGCTCCTGTTATCATCATTTTTCTTCAATTGCGTTCATTAACTTATACAAGTAAAGATGTTTTATGTGTTAAGTTTGTAATTTATTATGGAATTTCTTGTTGTTCCACATTTATCTATTCCTGGTTACGGTGCATATCTAGGTATCGGGTGTATATTTTTCTAAGATACGGGGTCAGCGCCCCCCCCTCGGCGTCAGGAGAAAAACTGATTTTTTTTGTAACTGTTTTAATTTTCCGGACACACAAAAAAAAAAAAATCGTGGCCGGTGGGCATGGGGTACCCCACGACCGGTCGGCGGCGATTTTTTTTTTGTCCGAAAAATTAAATCAGTTTTTAAAAAAAATTGGGGGGGGGGGACTGACCGTCTCCTTCATAATTTCTCTTTTCCAGCGGATTGAAATATAAGTCAGGACATCCGACGGATCCGCCCGTCCAATCCAAATCCAACGGATCAGACTTACTTGGATATTTTGACTTTTTTATTGGTCCAGATTTGGATCGGTCCGACCGGATTGGACGGATGTCCACGGATCGGGCTGAAATTGCCAGGCCAATCCCATACCCACCGCCAACGACTATTTACAGTGTTCTTCATCAAACTTTTCTACCTCGACGAGGAATTCTTTACTTTTCTTTTTGTTATTTTGTTTTCTATGTGAAGCAAACTTATGTTAGAAAATGATAAATAAGAACAACAAAAGAATTTTTGTTTTAAATTCTATTTCCTGATTCTACTTTCGTTTATGACAGGGGAGTGGGCTTCTTAAGATATTTTCAAGTTAAGCAGCTGCCTAATTTTCTTCTTGCATCACCAATATTGTTCCTTGCACTTTGCTCAATTGTATACTATGTCAAGAAACGACCAGAGCTGTTCCTCTCACTTGGCCTTCGAGCGTCTTTTGTAACACAATCAGTTGCGGCTCCATCAGATATGAGTGCTGATGAAAGACAAAGCTCTACTAATTTTCTAGAGATTGCTGCTTCAAATATATTACAAGGTACTTCCTCTGTCCCCTTCCAAGCTTTCCATTTAACATTATAGTCAATCAAATAAGAGAGTATTACTTTGGACTAAAATATCGATAGTGGGTTTGAAAAGTAAATATATACTCCTTCCGTTTCATTTGAAAATTTCCAAGGGGTGCTTTCTCTTTGATTAAGAAAAATAAATATAATTTTGCGTGTAGTATTATATTAGTATAGTAGTAAGTGGGTGATAACGTAAGAGAAAGAAGGTATAAAGGGATGATAAAGTAAGAAATAGAAATAATAAAAATGAGTTAGCGGGATAGTGGGATAGTAACTTTCCATTTTTGGGTTGGGTTACGAAGTTTGTGATGATACTCCAAATAAGGAAAGTTAGGAGCTTTCAAGTGAAACAGAGGTAGTATATTGTTAGTGGGTTCAAATAGTCAGTGGGATATGTTACTGTTGAATATACTTATTGTTGTGACTGGAAGTAGTATATAAAAAATGGAAATGAGAAGTTTTAAAAGGGACCCCTAAAACTTGAATGCTAAACATTTGCCTTGCGCCGAATATATGCAAGCTGGAATGTCAAAACGGCAAGATATCATTTTAAAATAGCGATGCAAGGACTTTACTCCTCACCATTAGCAAGCTTATTAAGTTTCTCTATTTCCTCAGAATAGTCCATTCCTCCTACCGAGTCAAAGAACTCTATACATCACTGATATCTCTCATGGATCAAACACATACCAAGCTATCCAAGTAAATACACGACACCACTACCTATACCCATGGTATGATATCATCGCCCCTAAGATATAACAATCCACCAAACCACAAATTCACCGATTAATATCCATACAGATCATATCAAAAACATCGCAAGACACCTAACAAACATATACTTACTCCGGCTCGAGAATATAATAATAATTCAACACATAAATTAACCGTACAAATGAATAGCTGAAAATAAAATACATACATTCAGAAACTCGAATACATCGTTCAATTGTTATAACTATATTACTATAATTATTTTCCCCCTATTTCCCATCCTCGCTCGTATAGCAAATCTGCTATACGAGCTTCCCATCCTTGCTCGAATCTGCTATACGAGCTTAGTCTGTGGTGAGAAGTGTGCAATGTGTGTTCTGATATGTTTGCCATATTGTAAAAGTGTGATGGCTTGGGATAATAACAAGGAAGACAAGTTAAGGGACAAGAAATGTGAGGGCGGCGGATGTGAATTGGTTTGGTAAAAGAGTAGTAAGTTAATGCGAAGTATATATCATACAAGTATATATATTTACATATTATTATAATTATAGAATTATTTTCACCAACCTGCTTATTTCGACTTTCACACACACGTTCCAAATATAAAAACGAACATATAATCATATACTATAAATTCGTGCGGTTCATATAATCATATAATCATTGGACCTCGTTTGAATAGAAAACGGATTAAAACAAACGAATTGATAGGGCGGTCTAAAAATAGATATAATACGGTTCCAGAAAGTGGGGTGTTATAGTTCCGGAGCGGGGTTTGCAAGGGGGTTTGGAGAATCAGCCAATCAGGCAACCGTGGTTTTTTTCATAGCTGAACACACCATTGCAGCCTGTTTCTTCTTCTGATCTTGAATCTTTATTCGTCTTCCTCTGCTTCTTCCAATAGCTGCACCATTTCTATTCTATAATCTTGAAGTGAAAGTGTGTTGTTATACCCTCCTGTTTGCAATTTTATTGTTTTTATTGTTATTGACCACTCACTGAATTTTGAACATGTCATTTATTAGTGATTAGGAGTTCAAGCCCCTCCATATAATGTCACATGTTGACTAATGGTGTGATGGTAATATAATCTGACATCAATATAGTTTGACTTTAATTTTCTTTCAAGTTTAATAAACCTAATACCTGTCATCTTGAATAAATATCTGTATCAGATAGTGGGACTATTAGACTGAGAAGTAAAGCTATCAGTAGGGAAACTTTGGTTGCGCAGCCATCAACAGATAAACCATTGGACGCCCAGGAAGGTCTACCTGTTTTTATTCTTCCTTGTGTCCTACACTTGAGCTTCATGGTGGCAACAGCAATCTTTGTGATGCATGTCCAGGTTAGCTTGAGTTTTTGTTTTCTTCGTATTAATTGTTTCTTCTAGTAGCAGCTCTATAAACTGGTCAAAGAGAATTGATGTGCAAAATGTATTGGTTGTTTTTCTTTACTAGCATAAGTATTCACTGAAAATCTAAAAACTGTTGTAATTTTTTTCAGACTGGATGTTCATAATTCATATATTCCGCTTAGTTGTTAGGCAGTATTCATCTACTTTATATTAGTCCAAATTTGTTCAGTTGTTGGAAGAGTGGTGATTCAATGTCAATTACAGGTTACAGTTGCACACATTTGATTTATAATATTTAATTAATTACAAATAAACGTGCTAGAATTCTTTTTGGAATCTCTGTTAAGTTTAAAAATAAGTTCCTCTTGGACAATTTGTTTCTTATTTATACTATTTTATGTTTCCCAATGTCATACATTGTTTATTAATCAATAAATATATTCTGATTGTACACTGGATCAACCAGTGCATTGACCGATTGATTCAAACAATCATTTTTAGCATGTCCGGTTCTCTCTCTGGTATGGTTTTGTACACTGATTTTTTACACATAATTATAAGCTAGGCAGATACGACCTAGTTGTTTACCAGCAAACTTGGTAACTTAGTACTCCCTCCGTCCAGTCAATAGTTTCCCACTTTTCTTTTTAGTAGTCCGTTACAAAGCTTCACATTTACTTTTTGGACATGTGGTCCCCAATCTTTTTACACTCATTTATTACAACACACCAAAAAGTACTCCCACTACCTCCACTTATAATATAATAATCAAAACCTTATTTTGTTGACCAAAACACAAGTGGGAAGCTTGTTGTGCTTGGACGGAGGGAGTAGCAGTTATCACAAGAGAATAAAGTGAGTCTACAAACAACACCAAAAAAGAAAAAGAAAAAAAGAAAAAAAAGAAGGAAGAGTGTACTCAACAATAGCATGAAGGATTAGAAATGACTAAAGTTAATTGCCTAGTTGCTTGTTATTTCATATTTTACATTTTTAATAGAAGAAAGGTGAAAGAAAACTGAAACAAGTAAATAAATACACTTGAAGAAGTTTCTGGTTTGTTAAATGGTAGTAGGTTCTATTTTAATCACAATTACAATGACAACAATTGAAACAGTTGAATAGATGAAGAAAAAAAATATTATGGAGGGAAAACAATATCTCCGCAAGCACAATAATAATAATGATGAAAAATTGAGAAGAAGAAATAAGGATGTATCTTCACCACCCCTCCTTCC
Organism: Plantago coronopus; assembly: GCA_036897195.1. Taxonomy (NCBI): domain Eukaryota; kingdom Viridiplantae; phylum Streptophyta; class Magnoliopsida; order Lamiales; family Plantaginaceae; genus Plantago; species Plantago coronopus. Next base: position 9,529 of record JAYMSL010002182.1, read on the forward strand.
AACCCAACCCAACACCAAATATATATGATCTTGACTGCAATTTACTCTTCCTCTGCATTTGTTGTAATTCAGTTGTACAAATCCTTTAAAGCATTACCTAAAAAACTTGGGATGTATCCACATCCCCTATGTGGTTCCCCTTTATTTAACAATGACAACATCTCTCACTTTCTTGGGAGTATTATATTGCTGTCACCATCGAAATGCCGTCTTATCTTATTTCATTCTTTACTTCCTTTTTTGTTTTTTATTTTTCCTGAGTTGGTTCTTTGCGGTCTGTGTTGGATTGAAACTACCAAGGAAAGCTTGTGAATGTCCTTCAGTTTCTAGTGTGATTCTTTTTTGAGTTTGAAAAGGCAATTTATAAGAAAAAAGGTTTTGATATTGTGAAATCTGGAGGAACACTACTGACCAGGTGGTATTACTCGCAATATTTAGATCTCCTTTATATCTCGAAGTATTGAATTTTTTTGTAATCATTTAATTTCCCACGTTCCCGAATCCTCTCATTTTTCTCCTGATGGTAATAATTTGTATTATAATCATGATTTACAGGTGGCAACTCGGTTCTTATCTGCTAGCCCGGTTCTATATTGGTATGCATCTCACATTATGGGATATTGTGGTGTTGCAAAGAGATCCGGGTATTTGATATGGGTCTACTGCTCTGCCTATATTTTACTTGGCAGCTTGCTTTTCTCAAATTTCTATCCTTTTACTTGAAATCATTTTCATTCCAGTTGCTTAACCTTTCTCGGAACTTCCATATGGCCATGCATGGTCGATTTTGAATAGAATTCTAATCAATTCAGTAGCGATTATTCTCATCGACTGAGGTACCATGTTCTTAGAGTTTATAGCAGGAGGTCATGAAACTACCATGTTCTTAGAGTTTAGAGTTACTTTCAGTAGCGATTATTCTCATCGACTGAGGTACCATGTTCTGGTTTGTTAAATGTTAATTTTAAAACTTTTTTTAATAACATTTCTTCCCCACCTTTATGTTTATATTACAAAAATATTTTTTCATTGAAATGATAATTTACAAACCTTCAACCTTCAGTAATGGCGGAGCTTCGGTAGAGTTTCCTCCACCGGGAGGAGGAGGCTCTGCGGAGCAAGAAGCTCAGGTGCAGACCTGTTGCTCCTCCTGGAGCTTCCATCCATTAAGCTATTGAAGCTCCACTAGCGAGGAAGCTCCGCTCGGAGCTTCCAGATCTAGGTGGAGTGGGTTCGGGAGCTTCCTACACCAGTGGGGAGCTTGGCCTTCTTGATTTTGATTCATGGTAAAGGTGGAAAAAAAGATTGGGAGAAATGAAAGCTGGAGATTTCATTAAGCAAGGTTAATAATGAAGGAGAAGAAGAAAGAAAGTTTAAAGAAGGTTTTTTGGAAATATACTATTCCGACGACACGTTTCTCCTTTAGGTACCGTTAGAGTAAAAAAATTCCAGTTTCATATTTATCATTTTTACTAAATTAAACTTTTGAACTTACAATAATTGCATTTTCACCCTTATTTTTATATACATAAATTATTATACAAATAAATTAAGTTTATAAAATAAATAAATTTTTTATAAAAAATATCAATATTAAAGAGTCCATTAATGGAGCTTCTTTTTTTTTTCTCTTTTTTTTTTTAAGAGCGGAGCTATATCGCCCTAGCTCGGAATCAAAACTTCCTGACCGGGTAATTACCTGTCTAAATCTTCGTTCAAGTGAAAACTCATCTTTCGGAAAGAAATAGGAACAGTTAAACAAAATAGCTGAATAAAATAACCATAAATGAAACAGAAATGATCAAACTTGAAATCTTTATGCCATAAGTAAGTCACACACAAGCAGTATCAACAAAACACACATGGTCAAGACAGGGAAACATGTACACTATTAACACATGGACTAAGGTTTCCTTCTTATTCAAATAGCAAGCCTATTTACACAGAAGTGCCCAACCTTTACTTATTCAGTGAAAGGAAACAATGAAAGGACCATTTAGTGAGATACGAAACAAACAGAGCATAGAGCATGTGTTTATTGGACTTGTACTGAATGAAACCTATGAACTAAAAATGATTGAAACCATCAACCAAAAGTAACACAACTTTATACTTCCACGCGATGAGCTACCTCGAACACGCACGGTGACATGCCTAGGTACATGTCAAATTGGAGTAAGGTGCAGCTACCCGAACTACACCTAACTACCAAAATAGGATTCGATGACGTATAACTTTAAACCAACGGTCCGCTCCACTCGGTAGTTATACGAAGCAGTCCTGGGTCCACATATCGCATATACATACAGATACTTGTGTCCATTTAATATTTCACATGGAAAAGAGGAAAGGGACTGAAGCAACATCGAATATCATCTTGAAGATGAAAAACTTGGGAGAGACCACTTATTTGTGGACTTTTCAAAAACACCATCTAATGGCATCATAATATGTGATGTTATCAATAATGTGACTAAATGTTATCATATTAGTAATATTAGTAACATTGGGCATTGTATTGATAACATCGCATATTATGATGCCATTAGGTGGTCTTTCTGAAAAGTCCACAAATAAGTGGTCTTTTCCAAGTTTTTGTATTTGAAGATAGACTAAATCAAGAAGATGAATAAGAAGAGTGGAATACAAAGCTTCAAGTTATAAACAAGATTAGGAATCTTCACGTGAACCGGAGATGCTTGTGCATATAGTAATATCAGTACTTCAGTTATACACACTTATTACAACAAGAAACTACTCTACTAACATCAATCAAACAGAGAAACAAGGTGATTTCATATACTAGGGCTAGAGAAACAGATTACCTCTTCCTTAGTTATTACTCACAGCTTTCCAAACAAAACAAGCATTCTCATCTATATAAAATGAAATTGGAATTGAGAAGTGATGCTTATGGTTCATGAAGGGATGGGTTTAAATAAAGGATTGAAGAAGAAGCTAATTGGAGTTAAAGATGATCTTACACATCATTCTTACATCTGTAATTTTTTAGCGATGAAGAACTAGACTGGTTTGATGGAGATGAAGGTCAACCAGACATTTGGGGCTATTATCTATCGTTGATTAATCGATCCTGATGAGCTGCTAGCTTGATCAGATTCTTTAAAGATGAATGAAGCACATGATTTGAGAGAGGAAGAAGAAAGACTGAAATTGGAATTGGGAAAAAAGACACGATTCCTGAAGACTTCTTAAGTTAGATTGCATACTTGTCCTTTCCAATTTACAAATTGAAGAATTAAAAATATTTATTTTAAAATGGTATCCATATTTTTCATTTCTACACTTAAAAACTCTAAACTTAATCTATTTCGTTGAATCACCCGTTCTCGTTTCCTTTTATGTTTTCTAGTTAAGAAAAATTAAGTATAAAATGCCTATGCTACAAAGTTACTCAGGCAACTATAATTTAATTTAGAACGCACATAATTTAATACCAAACTTCGAGATAAGTTAATTAACTAGTCTATGCGATAACAAAAGTGGGGTGTCACAGACACCCCTCCTTAAGAGATTCTGGTCGCCAGATTCTTACTTGATTAAGTGAAGAGTTCGAGGTAATGTTGTCGTATTTCTTCTTCACGCTCCCAGGTTGCTTCCTCAACTTTATGATATCTCTACACCACTTCCATGAGTGGTATTTTTCGGTTGCGCAACTCCTGCATTTTTCGGTCATGAATGTGCACTGGTTTATACTCATAGGCTGGGTCTCCACGAGTTGTAAATCATCATGGCTTACGCGGTGAGAGGCATCAGGATACTATTTCCTTAATTGCGAGATATTGAAGACATCATGAGTTCCAGTGAGATTTGCCTGTAACATTAATCGATAAGTAACTTGTCCAATTCGTTGTGTTATCTAAAATGGTCCGACGTATCTAGGGCTAAATTTACCTGTAACGGTTTTGAAAAATAGGCCTTTTTTTTAAAGAAGGAAACTGAAAACCGGATTCAATTACTGAAATATACTTTTTCTAACAATAATATCCAAAGCATAATATAACATGTCTACTGAATTTGAAATAACACAAATCTGATAGTTTCCGAAATAAATAGTCAAGGCCCACACTCGAGTCACCGAGCTTCTACTCATGGTCCATATGTTAGTCATCTGTCAAGGAAGGAATGAGAGTGTGAGACAGAAATCTCAGTGTGTTCAATAACTGTAGTGGTGTAGTGAAGTGCCTTCAATTTACAATAACGAAAATTAATCGAAATACATAACGAAAACACTATCGAAAATACGATCAAGAATACGAAACGAACAAACAAACAAATTTCTTGCCGCTCCTTATTTTCCCAAAAACCCATATCACTCCACTCAGATTGCAGGTTTGAGCTGAACCATGTGTACAGGCATGGCATTACTGAATTCCAAATAAGGCCTCGCCCGCTTCAACCTCGCGTCTTATAAGGATGACTAGATTATAAGACTAAACCGATGGACACAACCACCCAAGTCTAGCTCTAGAGTCCTCTAGGCAACAGACAAACAAACAAACTGAATTGACAAGCGAAAATCATAAGTCCAAAGGACTGTCAAAACAGAGTGCCTTAATATAGCATACACAAGGGAAGCTTTTTTCAGATGTGCAAATGAATAACTGAATAAACTCAATCATATATATACATAAAATCTTCCTTGACAGTTTTAACAAAACGGTTTGGGAACACTCACCTTAAGCAATAGCTTCCTCAACAAGTAACACTAAGACAGATACAGATCCCAAACCTGATAATTAATATTCTAAGTTCTAACTATCAACAAACGAACTGAACAATTGTAACTACCCAACCCAGAACAATTAATCAATCAATAAACATACAATTATTATATAATTACATGCATATATAACACGTAATATAACTATATAATAACTAGCATGTATTATAATTATATATTCAAGCATATAAAAAAAATTCACTCTTAAACAAGTAATTTTCATACAATCAATTTTATATAAGTGTATACATGCGTATCATGTCATTAATTATATATTGAAGCATATCATATACATTGAAATTCCAACATACCAATACTATAGGTTAAAATCCATTTTTGCATATAATATCATAAAACAAGTTTTGGTTGAAAAGGATTGATCAACAAGAATTTGTCCAAAAAAAAAATAATAATACTATGACAGCCATGCCTTGAACACACAGCCTTATAAACCATAAGAACTTACGCAGACAAAATGAACCGTCGGTTGAACTGGTTAAACCGATAACCCGTAGGCTAGTGGGTTAAAACCCCCAATACCGCCCCTGACCCGTTTTCGGCTTAACCGGGCCAAACCCAAGGTTAAGTCGGGAACCGGCTATGGTTAACCCAAGATCGGAAAAGCACACGTC
>JAYMSL010002183.1:0-14903 GCA_036897195.1 Plantago coronopus
CACACCAAACCTGGAGAAAAGAACTAACCACCAACAAAGTTAGATACTATACTTTATAAACAACAAATCGAATTGCATATCTGCATGCGTCTGGTCTCTGATTTGCTCTGATCATTTGAGAAACAACTAATGAAGGAGCTAGACGTGGAAGTATGTGAACCAGAACAGAGTAACAAAAAAACAGAGGAGTAATTAGACTAGTCTAATATTGGTTTGAGCCACACAATTTTGCGGCCAAAAGTTCAGATGCAGACTGTATATAGTATACATAATTAACTACCGAATCAGCAAGGAAGATGATGATGATGGTGATTCCCTAGCCTGCCAAATTAGGACCAAATTAGAGGCTGGCCTGGTTCTAGGTTAGGTTGGACTCTTCTATACCAAGTTGCAGCTGTCTCTGTTTCTTGCTCTCTTGTTTTCTTTCTGGAGAAGTAGGTATGGGCGGATCTACATGCTCATAAATGCGCGGTCGAACCAAAAAGTTTTGTGATTGGTCTCCGATACGATTGTATAAAGTGGAAAAATAGAAAAAATAAATAATAGCCAGTCATTAACCATAAACAACATGATTTGCAAAAAATTGATATATCATGTTAACTCACCAAAGTCTGCGATAAAATAGTTCGTGGTATATTAATATCAAACCACTCACATAAAGTGATTTTTTTTATAGAGTTATAAAGTGATTGAACGATAAATAAGTTGAAGTTGAAGTACTAAACAATTGTCAACTGTTTATCCGAAGCCCCACTTACTTTCCATTGTAGCAAGAAATAACTCAAAGAAGGTGAAGTTATTTGAGCAAATAATATGTAGATTCTAGAGTTAAACAATTGGTACTACAAATTTCTTTCCCATGCTGATATAGAACTTCTCAACCAGCTGCAACAACGTCCATTCTTTGTTAGTCCACTCTTTGTTAATAATATCTTCTTCTTTTTTTCCTATTTGAAACTGTAAACAGTGACTCGAACCACATATGAAGAATATTTTAGTTCGAGAGCATCTCAATCAGCTATAGTTGATTTGACTAGCGGCCTCTAGGTTATTAGATTTCAATTTTTTTTTTTTTTTTTGTGTCAATATTAGATTTCAATTGGATGTATTAAAAAAAGATTTCGATGATTTTGCATGCACAACCCGTCAGGGTAAAGGAAACTCCAGTTTTGCAAATTCCATTTCAATTCAGGCCAACACAAACATACCGAACAGGCGAACATGGTATTTGCCTCGATTCACACGAAAATAAACAAGATTCCTCCAAACCGCCAGTATGTACAAGAGTGCGGTGTGATCACTGGATGCAAGGTGCTAGCAGTACCATATAAAAATAACTGTACAGGAAGCATTTGATGTAACAAAAGGAAAGGAGTGTCACATATCAAGTTGGCACTAGAGCAGTAAAGATGCCCCAGTGCTGAGGCGTTCCAGGAAAATAAAACCCAGTTCTATTAGAATTTCCAGACAGATATCAATAAGATCTGGAAGCATTTCAAGTACTCTGTTGCGTTTTCCATCAGCCCTGCTCCAAGCTGCGCAAGCATGTGGTGATCAAGAGAAACAACAGTTATCCCAAAGTACCAGCACAACATAACAAAGCCCCACAGTTACTAACTAACTATGGATAAGCAACTCAGAATTCAGAACAGAAAACTAATGTATCATCAATTCTTGTTAACAAACATAAACTATTCAAAGGTTCATAACATCATCTTTAATTAACTGAAACTAGACAGCAAACAACAAAACTTTGAAAAGCTTAGGCTCAAGAACAAAAAAGAACAAATCTCTTACACATTGCATGAATCTGAAACAACAAATAAAAGATGTAACGGGAAGAGTTACTGACAGAGCTGTTCAACAGCAGCCACGATTTGTGGAGGTTGAACCACGGTCCATTCCTCCAAAGATCCGGCATATGGAGTAGGAACATCCTGAGATGAGAGGCAAATGATAGGCGCATCTAAATAATCATGGAAATTCTCGTTAATTGCAGCTGTTAGACTAGCCCCGATACCACCAGTTCTCATGCACTCTTCTACGATAAGCACACGGTGGGTCTTCTTCACGGAGTTTCCGATAGTGTAAAGATCAAATGGTTTCAACGACCTTATGTCAATCACTTCAGGATCATAGCCCTTGTTAACTAGAGTTTTGGCAGCTTGCATGACATGGTATCTCATTCTAGAGTAAGTCAGAATTGTGACATGCTCCCCAGGTCTCACCATCTCCGCCTCTTCAAGGGAACATATGTACTCTTCATCAGGGATTTTCTCCTTCAGGTTGTAAAGAAGCACGTGCTCAAAAAGAACAACGGGGTTTTCACTGCGAATGGCAGCTTTCATGAGACCTTTGGCATTGTAAGGAGTGGAGCATGCAACCATCTGTATTCCAGGAATCGACTGAAAGTATGATTCTAGCCTTTGAGAGTGCTCTGCTCCAAGCTGACGTCCGACACCTCCGGGTCCTCGGATCACGGTTGGGATTGTGAATTGTCCACCAGAAGTGTAGTGTAACATACCACAATTATCAGAAATTTGGTTGAAGGCCAAGAGAAGGAATCCCATGTTCATGCCCTCGACTATTGGTCGCAGGCCTGTCATGGCAGCACCAACGGCCATACCAGTGAATGAATTTTCAGCAATAGGGGTATCCAAAACCCTGAGGTCTCCATATTTCTCAGCAAGGCCCTTGGTGACTTTGTATGATCCTCCGTAGTGACCGACATCTTCACCAAACACGCAAACTCGAGGATCTCTATCCATTTCTTCCTCTAGCCCTTCTCTAAGTGCTTCAAAGAGTAAGAGCTCATGCCTGAACAATTTAAAACAATCATCTGAGATTCTAATGTATCCACACATGTGCATGTAATTCACTTCAAGCATGGACATTAAATGAAAATTATGAGGAAGAAAAACACTTTTTGTTCATTTTTCGCTAATGCAGTGTAATTGTGTAACATGACATCGGCAATCAACTCCGCGTAACAAATTGACAAGTGCGTAACTCAGATTTGAAATTAATACATTATAAACTACAGATTCTGGCCTTTTAGAATTTAGACTTATATTTGTTGACAATATTGTCATAAATCGGACCGAGGATGTATCTCTATCACTTCAATCGACCAAATACCGAATTTTCTTGATAGATTTTCAGGGATGGAAGTTAATAAATTTATGAAGATGCTGCTCAGGTTCAGCTTTTGTACTTGTGCAAAAAAGCCTTGTGGTACTGCATATCAAGACAGACTTTCCAGAGTATATTTCTCAGAAAAACACAGTTGAAACCTTTCGATGATCTTTCATGAAAAAAGAACAAATGGAACTCAATTAATTGGTCAGTTCCAAACCAGAAATAAAGTGTGCATATAATACAGCACTTGCACTATACTCCCAAAGAACACTTGCATATTTGGTTGTTTCTTAATTCTTATGAATGTGAGCTTTAAATTCTAGTCTAGAACTTCTAGAAGTGGATATGCATAGTGTACGGCTATGGATAAAAACGAAAATACAAGTAAAATCAAATCTTCTTGGCAGAAAATTTTCAAACCAAATCAATAATCAATGAACACCTAAAAGATCTCTTAACCTATATTTATGAACGAAGAGTACAGCCTAAATAGCAAATAGTACTAAATATAAGAAACTCTAATATCAAATTACCTAAAAATACTTAATATATGAAATGTCATACTCCCTATTCCTTTCAATATGTTCACCACACTTGACTTTGGGCTTGTCCAAGCTCAATTTATTTATTTACCTTTTAATTTTTTTATACATATTTTAATGACGTGGAGAACGGGGAGCTGCTACCCTTTAGGTGCTCGCTAAGTAAAGTTCTGGGCTCACTTAATTGACTGTAAATGCGAACCAGGCAGCCTGTAAACCCCTAAATCAAGATATCAGTTTTGATAAACTGAATGATGGGTATTCAGTCATATCCATATGTATGTGCATTTGATTTAAGCTGAAGAGCAAATATTGTGAACCTCTTCTCTCAGAGAATCTACCTCACCACTACACTGTCACCAGATTCTAATTGGAATGAATCACCCTGACTTGAATCTGCTGAATTTTTGCTACTTGAAATAGCAGAGAAAAGATTATAAAGATGGGTATCTCAGGAAGGTGCTATGCAGTTGGTCATTGGCAATCCAAAATCAGAATCTGACAACACAATATTTATCCAAACCCGTACGATGATTATTAGGAGTATAAAAAAGGCAAACTGACATATTCATATATGGGCTTTTAATAAGGAAGATAGAGACTGATTGAGATAATCTTAGACTAAATTCTCAAACCATTGGGTAGCTTGTGAAATTACTACAAGGAGCTACTCCCTTCTATTTTAAATATAGAGGTTTTTGAGGAAAATATTAGGGCCTTAGGGGACATATAGAAATGATTAAATGAATTGGTAAAACTGGCAAATAAAAAAAATAAAAATAAAAAATAAACTCCTAAAACATCAAAAAGTTACATGAAAGAAGAGGTAGGACTAGAAGTAGCACTTCTTAGGAAGGGTTCAAGTTTCAACATGATTGGCACTTGGCAGTACTTTCATGGAATCTTCATAGTAGATGTTCAATACAGTAAATTCTATAATGCTAGAGATAAATTATGAAAAGATCTAGAATTCTCCCATAGAACCTACACCACAGGAAATGACACTCATAACTCATAACAGTGCAAAACCTGATAAGGAACTAAAATTAATATGTCCAATCTTTCCAAGTTTTCTTTTGGACTTTGAGACAATTATCTGAGGGCTATCTAACCAAATCGATAAATTTATCCTGCAGCTATTCCTACAGCTAAAATAAATGAGAGAAAGAGCAAAACATAACTTAAGATGCATTTGTTTGGGATAATACAGTTTTAGGTTAAAACATGAGTGTAATTAAAAGAGCCCAGGGAGAGGCAGTGAAAGGCAAATTGAAAAAATATTTCCCGGAGGTGAATTTGGGCTAAAAAGCTGCTTTAAGGATGGGAAAGTTTGTCAACATGATCCTCAATTCATGCATACAGAAAAGAAGCTCGGTAACACCCACATCATTATGTAGCTGACAGGGCCAGCACCCCCAACTGACTTCGTCAGTGATGTTAAATAGACATCGCAAGACATGGTTGTAACCTCAAGTTGTCATCCTTGTCACTATTGCATACAGTGGTGAAGCCACATATACTTGTGGTGGGGTTGAAGCCCCACCCATTTTTTATTTTTTATGTATTTTATGTGTATCTTTTTCAAATATTAGGATTTTAGCACCACCTTTTTCATGAATTTACTACATAATTGGGTTAAAAATCATAAAAATTTTCTTGTTCTAAGTAAACGAATCACAAAAATAGAAAAATTTGTTCTTTTTACAAAGACGAACCCCAGGTAGTATCGAATTCTGGCTTCTCCCCTGATTGCATATATTAGATACAGGATGGATATAATCTTGGTTAACAAGCAACAATGCAGAGCCCATGCTATTCAATATCCATAATCTGAAATAAACATGACAACCCCCCTCCCCAAAGAACTACTAAAATTGCATCAAATCCCCTGGGACTCTGGGAGTGCCAGCAACACAAGTATGCAAATTTTCCCCAAGCAAAAGATTCCATGGAAGTTGACCAACCGATGTTGATCTGACGTAAGCAATATTGCAAATTGTAATTTACTAAAAATTTTAACCAACCCATTGATTTAAGGAAATCGTAGATATACACCAACTTATAAAAATTGAAATAAAAATAAAAAACGACATACACCAACTACATATTGTCAAATAAATTTGAAAATAACGCTAACTAACAAAAAGGTATCATCTTACGGTTCTAGCCAAATTTATCTTATCCTTTATTTATTTTTACTACAGTTTATCTTTGACTCCACCCATAGTCTGACGACACAGGCATGCCTACCAACCTATTACTTTCTTTCGCTGATCTGACTAATGGACGAGCTTTTTATGGCATTCACTTGATTCATGAGCTTCCATGGAAGAAGAATGAACAAAGTTTTAAGAAAAAAGAAGAAAACTAAGAACGGATATTTGCAATTGAACATTTCAGTTTACTTCTTTCAAAATAATATTTTAGGTGATTTTGGAAAGTATGGGATAATTTTGAGAACCTAAAAAAGTTTTAAATCAAAAAATTAGAGTCTGGCACTTAATATTGGCGAGTGAGAAACTCAGTCTCAATATTAACAGATAGGCTTTTCCGTGCATACATCATTAAAACAGAGATTTTCTTTGCAAATTTAAAAAATAGCAGCGTCTTCCATGCACATTACGAACAACACAAGGGACTTTAATGCCACTTTAACCCCTGCGAAAATCACTAAGCACATCAAGGTTCCAACTTCTTAATAAAGGATTGTTCCATTCTAACTATTCTAATTTTCGGAATACGCAGTCTTATACCTAAGATTAAGAGATTATGTGGAAAACAAAGGGAAATGATACACATTAGATACTAAGGAGGAAATGTCCTAAAAAGATTCAGTGACAACCTAAAAATCCGCTTATAATGAAAAGAAGTTACCAAAGGGTTTTGCTTTTCATAATTATCAACGGAACATGCTTTATGTCAGTTTGTCAAGTAATGGTTTCAGGTATTAAGTAAGGCCAATCCATCTTTGCATAGTGGCTGTTTGATACTACTAACTACGCAGTGGATCACTCCCTAGTGTTATTACCAAGCATACTTTTTGAATCAAGATTCCTGATCACACCTCCAAATGAGGTGGCTGGAACAAATGCATCAGATAAAAAGAATTAATCTTACCCTGGCTTGGAAGCTGCTGCTGCCGCAGGATTTTCAGCCTGTGCCTGCAAAACCAAGGTACTCAACTTGTAAATAGCAAAATCGAAATTAGCAGGAAGAAAAGGCAAAATCTTAGAGGGTAAAATCAAAACTAACCGAAACGGCTCTGGTAACGAGCTTTCCTGCTTTCCGAGTGCTACTAATAGCACCCGAGACTGACCTAGCCTCAGATCTGATGACTGAAGAAACCAACAACAACGATCAATCAATCAATCAACTACAAAATAACTAACCATAGCAGCTTCTACAAGAGCTCGAATTTAAAGATCATTAAATTAACCCCAAAGTAAGACTTATGAATAAAAGTTATCAGCCAAAGTAAAACACAGTTAAAAATTTGAAGAAAGAAGAAAATCAAGTCTTTTCAGCTCAATGAAATAAACCATCACTCCTACAGTCCTACAACAACTCAATTTCATCATTTCCGAAAACTCTTCCATCCCCACCGATCAAAATTCGATCTTCCCCTCATCACCAAAAACACACAGATTTCCAAACAGCATGATCGATAATAACTAAGCCAGCCATAAATCGAAGAAATTGAAACAGGTGCAAACCTGGAAAAGACTGAGGAGAAAATGCAGGTAACTTAGCGGAGTGATCCGAGAAGGTGACTGAAGCAGAAGCGACCCCAATTGACTGCAACATCATGGAAGCCATTGCAATCAATTGTATCTATGCGCGAACAATCAAGGAAATATAGTATGTGAGGAGGAGAAGAGAGAGAATGAGAAGGGGTTTAGCAGAGAGAATGTGTATATAAAGAGAGGGGGCGGAGATACAAATGTGGAGATATAAGGAGACAAATAAGAATGAGATTGAAGGAGAAATAGAAGCAAAAGCACAGAAGCTATGGCGGAGAAAACGAAGAAGTGTAGTGCTGTGTTCTTTGAGTGCTTCAGTTTCCCAACCAACTTTCACCAGCCTACTAGGTTTCATCCCCCACCTATTTTTTCTACTTTTATTTTAATTAATAAATAATACTAATAATAATTTTTCACTCTCCAAAATATATTTTTGTCTATTTTGGGTCGCTTATGTTAAACCGAATCGCTAGTTAGTGGATTTCAAACCAAAGAACTTCTCATTTCTATCTTTGAAAGAGAGTTGTACGATTTCTGAAGTATAATTGCATCTTCTAATGAGATGAAAGTTGAGATACACACGAACTATTATTTCGGATAAATGTAAATCGACGTTTATATTGTTTTGCACAAAAATACATGAATTTTATGTAAATATATATATGTATAACGACTTTTTTTCGGTTTTGCACTCAGACCTTCACGACGAAGATTTATTATGTAAGCTACTTTTTGTACATCGTGAAGCAAACCATACGGCAAGCTATTGTGCCAATCTAGAAAGTGCACAGTTTCGAGAGGAGGAAACTACTATTAGACAGTTAGACTTACGCTCCCCCACTTACATTACCTATCGCATAGTACTTTTTTGTATGTTTGGAATGTAGTCCCTATTTGACTGTAACACTCTTAGCGAATTTAAATTTATACTCTAAGGTCATTAGTAGTTTAGTACTGTAGTAAGTACAAGACATCTTGATTAATGTATTTTATTTTTTTAAACAAAAAAACTTTGGTTTTGTTACAGATTGATTGAGCGATTTGTGCATTAATAGTCCTATTTGAGAGTCATTTTGCCCATAATTTCAGAGATGAGTTTATGTCCGTCGATCAGAACATGATATCCTGTGGAGTAATATTATGTGTATAATATCTCAAATCATGCACTTCATAACATGCAAATAAGTATTCTTTTTTTAACTGGAATATTCATGTACATTTGAACAGTTTAACCTTAAAAATAATGTAAAATATTACATACAGTTCCAATATAAAATTTAGTTTTGTTTTAGTATATTATATATAGTATACATTTGAATTTTAAAATGTTCAGAGACGTTCAAGTACATACAGTTCCAGTATAATGTATGCCTTGCTAATAACAATTAAATAAAGAAATGCAAGAAAGTAAATTACTGGATTGTGAGAAAACTTTGTTGCTGCCAACAGCAAAACAAATGCCAATAATCATGTCAAAATTTTAGAACTACTGCATCTCCTCAACTCTAACATATATCATCTCCTACAAGGTGCACCCAACTTGAGCAGTTTTGATGCAAACAAAGAAAACCGAGTATAAATAATTATCAAGCTCCTATATTTCTGGGAGCAGATTGAATATCAAGGTCCTCCAGCTGACTGATGTCAACAATCTCTTCTGCTCCGACTCCAACCCATATAATGCATGTATCTGTAAGGTCCTTCATACTTCTTGAGACCTGCATAAGAAATCGAAATGAGATGAATATTCATTATTTTACAGTCGGTGATCATCGAGGATGCTGATAAGATTTTGACAGAAAACAACAAGGTTTCTATTAACGGCATTTTAGTGTGTGACCAAAAAGAGAACTACTTACCAATTACCAAATGAATCAGCTCCAGAAGGAAATGCTCAGTCTTCTTCCATGGGAACATCTGGAAGATCCCTCCGGTCTTCTTGGATGGGTTTATTAACCACAAGAATAGGGGTCGGTAATATGGTGTTAAGGTAAAAAATGTTTGACAATAAGAAAAATGCAAAAAATTCCTATATATAAAATCATAGAATAAAATATCAAAGGTTCCATACAACGCCAGAGATAAACAAAACTGTGCTGTGAATGGACTTACTAGTTCACAAGGCAAAGTCAATTCTAAGAGAAATAAATATTATTCAAGCAGAAAGATGATTGTCAAAGGAGCGGGTTTAAAATGCAAGCAAAAACACCAAGCCAACAGGATAAATTAACTCAAACGTGCAGTATGCATTCATAAATTTCGATATATCATCAAAGCACAAATCTTCATGTGGTATGTAGTCAACCACATCTCAATTGCTCCAAATTTAAAGATTCTTCTCTCTACATATTATTCTTAAAATCATCACATGCCAACATTTGAACGTTTTCAATAAGCACGGTGACTTCAGGCAAAAAAGATATTATTGGTTGCCCAAGTATATTTTTTTAAATGCAGATGAACCTAGCAATTGCCCACCAAACTCAGTGAACTTTTGGTACTACGAATAAATAAATCATTAAAGTTGTGTAATTCAATTTAGAAAGAAACTACGAAGGATATATATTAACATAGCATCATCGTCTTTCTCCCCACGGCAGCGACTGTTGTTTAATTCCCTTAGTATTTCAGGAGTAACCTGTGTGTCAGGTAAAAATACAGTTAAGTTATTGTAGATAATGTACAGGCAGAATGAGTAATATTAAGTCACCTGAATAGCTTACCAGTTTATGATTCTGTCTTTCAACTAAAGTATTGAGATTAGCTTTGTCCTCCTTTGTCAACTCAGTTTTATACCTGCACAAATACATGGTGAGAGTTGAAGGAAAGCACAGGAAGGACAGTGTGTGGCTGAAGACTGAAGGTGCACCACAAATAAGAAGAAAATTGGAACTCAAAACTTGCAACGGATATCATCTAAAGTGCAAACAGCTGATTTCACATTAAGAAATCTGTTTAGTTAATACAATTTTAGTCAAGTCAGACAACACACTACAAAAAAACATATATAAAGTTATGCATACAAAGGCAGCACCATGGATGAATGAGTGCTACGCAAGCCGAACCAGCAAAAACTAACCTCTGCACAAATGCAAGGAGAGATTGATGCCAAATCACAGGCATGATTCTGGAGTCATCATAGAATTTCATGAAATGGGCAACCAATGCATCAAGCACACGGTATGGCAATGCGTATTTCTTCTCGATCAGTAACTTTATGAAGTAGCTGCAGATTGTACAAGCGATTAATGTTACCATGAATACCAAAAGAAAGCTCTCACAAGATAAAAGTCACGTCAGCGGCCTACGATTAGACACAGTTCTAAATGTCTACAGAAATACTTTTATCTTAAACACTAAATAAGCTTACAGTTACGATCGAGTTTATATTCAACCAGGAAGTACCTAGTAAACTCAATCTCAAAGGGTATTGTGAAAGTGCAGTCTCAGTATCAGAAGTCGGAACAATTACTAACTAATATAGCATTATTGTCCAATCACTTAAAAAAATTATGGCAAGGAAAACAGAGTAACAGACAACTGGTTGGGATTAATGAAGGGATTCAGGCTTAGAGAGAAATTTATGAGTTATGACACATCAAGCAACTTAGGAAATAATTACCTTGTTGTCCCACAGTACTCCAGCTGCGCAAGCCTCATTATTGCCACACTGATATGCGTAAATTAAATCAGAATTAAAAATAAATGGTCAGGAGTTATATTATTATGACATTATGACAACAGAATATTATATGCACAATAGTGTTAAACCTTTCAGCACATAATCAATAAGTTGCTCCAATGATGTTGTATAATGGATTTTACAAGTTATAAAGATGAAAATGAACACAGAAGAATGCAAAGCTAGGTGACAAAAAACTTCTGTGCTGAATTAAGCTGGGCAGGTTGTAGAAAACTACTTCAATAAAGATTGATATCTGAATTTCAAGTGCAAAGGCAATTCTGGTATTTCTGATAAATGGAATCTGTCCATAAAAGACTAAATGGAGCTCCAAAAAATAGGCAATCTCTCAGGGGACTGTATTACATGTACCAGCACAGGAACAAAACATTTAACATTACATGAAATGGATTATTCAAGGGGTATCTGTAATGAAGCACTTCTTTTCAGTGGATCCATGTGTCAGCTCGGAAGAAAGAATTACATTGTACCTAGAATGAAGATGTGGAATGGATATCTTTTCAATGATGCTCCCGACAATCACAGCCTCCCTTAAATTGCATGTCCTTGACTGTAAAAAGAAGATACATATTTATCACACAACTCATAGTAAATGGGGAAGGATGAGGTGTTTGACATCTGACAACGAGACAAACATCAATTACATATAACATCTCTATAATAAGATACTAAGAAAAACGCAACATTATTGCCATTGTTACTGAACCTACTCTAATTCGGCACCCCAACACTCACCAATTTAGTCATAATACTTATACTGGAAACAGATGTACAGGTGGTGCACAATACACTTGATTACTACTAGAGACTTTAGAAAGCAAGCTGACTTGACCAAATAGATGAACCAAGAAATCTACATCAGCATAATGCACACCTTAATCTGCAGATGCTACACAGTAAAGAAGCCGTATACAGCATATTGAACTTGATTAAAATATATTCCTTAATGAGGGGTGTTGATCGGATAACAACGTAAGGTAGACTATGAAATCAAGACCGGCATATTTCAATTCAAATAATTCAATGGCATATACACATCCTTGAAACAATTTCATTTAATGAGTTTGGGTGCTATGTAGAGGTACGGTTACAAAAGCAGTGCATTTAAGATGGAAAAAAAAGTAATTTAAAAAAATGAATCTAGAAATCAATGTTTATACTTTATTGTGCTCAATGTATGCAAAGAAGTTATACCTCACACAACGGAATTAAGATTCCCTTATTAAAAGCAGCCGGTTTGTAAAGAGCCTTTTTTAAGGATTGGTATAAAGCAAAGTGCAGCCTCTTATTCTTCCGGATGTCTTCCCTGACTCGCGGCAACAAGACAAGCTTGTAAAATCTCTCTACCTTTTTAACACCCAAATTAGAAGCAAATATCCTTGTTGCTTGATACATTGCATTTGGTGACCATTTTTGAGGTTCCGTCAAGTACAAGACATCCTCCCAACTCTGCAGAGAAGGTATGTGCTTGAAAGCTTTTGGAATCTTCCCAGAGGTATACTTACTAAGAAGCTTGCCGACCCTAAACACACATCCACCGGGGAAAATCAATCAAGCCCATATTGAACATGTCAATAACATGGAGACAGATGACACATACAAAACTCACTTACCCCTTGTATAATTCCACAATGGACTCGTCCAATTTTGGTACTGGCTGAACTCCTACAAATGAAAATATGAAACATAAGACCTTAGGGATGCCCAATTATTATTAGATTAAGCGTGCTAATCAGGCCAGTATCAGCCTAGAAAAGGAAGGGGAATAAAACACTTTCTACCAAAAGAGGATTACCCAATTTCTCGGAAATAAATTTGATAACAAACAAGAACTTCAGAATTACTGGCACATTATGAACTAAAAAGAAATAAAGAATTACTGGCACATTGATGGCCATGCAGTAAACAAGCACAAGGTATTCAATGACATACCTGAGGGAACCTGTGCATCTCTTTGTTTGATCTTCTCAATGATGACATCAGCCAATGTTTGTTGAGGACGATCATCTTTAACCAAGAAAGACTCTAGAAGTTCTTCATCTTCCTGATACAGGTCATCCTATTCCAACAAAAAAGTGAAGAACAAAATTAGGCAAAACTCTCATGGAAGAAAAACAAAACAAAACCAATTCTTGTGATTGCTAAGCCAGCATAGCATTTGAAAATGCAAGCAAACCACAATTGTACCTCAATATCCCATTGTCCAAACTGACTCTGGGTCTCATCAAACCCATCAAAATCATCCAAGTCACCCTCCTCGTCCTTGTTATCTTTTAGGTTGAGAAAAGCATGACCATTATTACCATTGTCCCTATCTATAGCCGGATTATTATCAGTTTCCTCCTCTTCCTCAATCTCCTTCTGCTGAAGGAATGCTTGTTTAAGAATCTTGGAGGTGGCAGCAGATGGTAGAAGATCGTTCCCGAGCTGGTGTTGCTTCTGCTTTGGGCGACGTTTCCCGGACTGAGAAACAGAGTCAGATGCAAAAGGCGTAAAGGGCTCCGGGTTCGTTATTCGGCTGCGTTTCTTCGACATGATGGATAAGCTATAACATAACACCATGATTAAATCAGAACAACTTTGAGCAAGGTCAATTAAGCAAAGGTAGGAATCTACAACAAACATTGATTTTGCTAACTTAAATTTACTATAGCATCTCTTCAGACTAAAATTACGGAGCAAATAAAGCAATCTATTGATTTTGCTAACTTAAATTCACGATAGCATCTCTTCAGACTTGAATATTTAAGTTTTCAAGATAAAATTCAGGCTTGAATATTTAAGTTTTCAAGATAAAATTATGGAGCAAATGAAGCAATCTGCAGCTCATAGCTTAAAAATTAAGTAATTGGGATAAACTCACATAAATAAATTATTTATACCTGATGAAGCTGAAATCGCAAACCACAACCTTAGCCTATAGAAGAACAGTGAAGAACAGTGAGAAAAATTTGAGTAATTAAGCAAACACCGGTAGGGAATAAAATTGATGGCTGGAATATGAAAAGTGAGCAATATTGAGATTGAGAATTTGAGAAATTTGTACCTGTTGAACGGTCCCAAATCCTTCGGCTGGAGAAGAAGAACTCGGCTGGAGAAGAACAACAGGGAAACGGGGAATTAGGGTTTTAGAGCTCAATAAAATATTTGGCTATGTATTTTTAATGTGTATGCTATAGTTTATTTTTGTGGTATTTTTGGTGGGTTTGGCGTTTTCTAAATTAGATAATAAAAAAGTAGTAACAAAAAGGATAATTGGAGTTTCTAAGTCTAGATATCTTTATAGTATCTTTTCTCTATTTAGGACTAGTAGGGAACCGCGCGATGCGCGGTGCAGAATTCACCCTTATGCATAAATAACATAATTTAGGCAAAATAAATAGTATACTGTGTATCTGTTTTCCATAAAGGAGTATAACTCATGGTTAAATTCAACAATTAAAGTAAATGTTACATAAAATCATCACATAAACTAAAATTTTGATTTGAGTTGTAGTTTGGTATAATGAATTATTGCGTATATAATCCAGCTTATACTCCTAACCATGACATATTATTAGTTTGATACACTTGTTATATGATGGGTTCGGGTCTTGTTACACGCAATTGAGCTGTCAATTTGCTCAAAGTCCAACCCAACATTTGGTTTGCTAATTGGGTTGTACTCATAATCCAACATTGAGCCATGGGCTATGACCACATAGTGCTCATAATTTCATAGTTGAATCTGAAATATGACAGTTAATTTCATAGATACCTGAGTATACATACTTATTAAGG
>JAYMSL010002184.1:0-14900 GCA_036897195.1 Plantago coronopus
TACTTGAGTGACTCCCTGCCTTGTTTTCTGTGGGACTTGCTATCAACTCTACTCATTCTTCTCAAATCAACCTTCATCTATATACACAGACTATAGAGTTAAACATAGAGAATGGCTGGATAATTAATAATTAAATGGTCCACATCCTTAAAAATGCTTCATTTATCATGATTGCTTGTCCTTTAGATTTACAGAATATGGAATTTCTACATTTCATCCTAACACGCACATTACTTGCACATATTTTATTTCAAATTCATATGGATTAAGCGTAATACAAATCTTGAATGTATCGAGGAAAGTGTTGTATCTTGTAAACCATCAATCAGTGAATCAGTCAATAACTGACTGACTGATAACTAAACTGAATGTACTTTGATACTTTTTTTCCTTGTCATGAGCATACTATAGTTGGAGCCAACTCTTGCATAATAGAGGCATTGTGCATTTGTGCATCTAAATAAAAGAAAAGATGATCATGTGGCATCTCATTGTCATGAAGAGTAATGAGATGATTTGGACCAGTGGTGAAGTGCAAATGAAGATATAATGTAGGAAAATGATGCAAGAACATACTGAACTTGCAAGTTAAAGAAGCATTACTTTCCCTATAATCATTTCTCCTCCTTTTACTACTATAATAAACAAAACAAAACGAAGTGAAATTGCAAGGGAAAAACACAAAGAAAGTGGTAGCGTAGCTTAAAGGAGCAGCAAAGGAATGCAGAGATATCTGCTGGTGACTGCAATTATAAGGACTCACTCAACATTATTATTCTTATTATAAAGTTGCTACCACGCATGCTGTTTCACATATCACTGCTGCATTTCGGGATTCTGCAAACTTCTCTTCTTTAATTCTCTATCCCCAATTTTATATGGTCTCTTAAAAGAGCTGCAACGGAGTATTGTTGGTTCATTAATATACGATAGTAGTGAAATTGATTCTGATGCATACAGGCATACTCTATCTCTATTCGAAACTTACAAACGTGTTCGTGTATTCACCTCTTCCCCTTTTAGAATTGTCTACGCACAAAAAGCGTGAGCCTTGTATATAAACTATGAGAATGGATGCATGTTGGAAGAATTAGGTTTGGTTTTGATATTTTGACAAGAAAAAACTCGTTGAATTCAAGGCACTTCACATGTTTTGTGCCGTTCACCTCTTGAAAGCTAAACAGTCACACATTCTTTACCCAAGTGGGGGTTCATAAACGTTTGGTGTCACATGAGCAGTACATGCGATGAGAGTGTGTCGAAGTAAATTTGGTACATCAAAACGGCTGAAATTCCACCTTTTAAGCTGCAATTAGGGACTTAGGGTATGCCTCTGCCTCATGATCTGCATTCTGCACATACTATCATTCTCTACACACAAGTGAGATAGAATTATGGTTGTTACTGAAAAGTATATTTGTATATACGACAACAACCGAGGTTGGGTAATGTGGTTTTAAATATAAAAATACCTACAAATTAAATGAAATGTAATGTTTTTAAATTTAACGGAACAACCAAAATGGCAAAAATGTGGTTCGAAGTTGAGGAGAAGGTAGTACGTTCATTTTGATTTCTTATTTAAGGATATCTTCAGCTCACCTTAGATTTAATTCTATTAAGTTCAGTTCAATTCAGTTTAGGATTGCGTGGTTGAAATGTATTTCAAGTAAATTTAATTTGGTTCATGTATGTTACTTCCAATTTTGTTCTGTTTCTAGATTTTTAGACGAATTTGAGATAGCAACTCATCATGTGGAACATCAGACTGTAGAACTTTTCAAGATTTCTCTTTGAGAAATTTCAAGCCGGTACCTTTTACGAAATTCACTTTCAAAAAAAGGCAAAACAATGTTAAACATAAAGTTGACTTTTATATTTGTACATTTTAGTCAGAATGTACATATTCGTACATGAGTCAGAATGTACATATTCGTACATGAAATCTGTACATTTAGGTTGTCGTTAAATTTGAAAGATGCAAAATGTACACGAGATATTGTATTTATAATGACCAGCTCGTATTTGTAATTTTCCCTTTCTCTTTAATTTGCACGCCGGACTACTATACTTGCTTGCAGTTTACGACTTTAGGTGATGTAAAGTGTAAACTGGTGCATCCAATCCACTTGAAGCCTGCAATAGAAAAGCCTGTATGATATTTGGGCTTTAGCATGGTCTACCCACCGTACAAGATATCCGGCCCAGTTAGCCCTTCTCTTAATGTAGTTCAGGGAAATATTGCACCAAAGATAATCTTTTAGCATACTAATTGTTGTAAAATTTTGTCAAATTGATTGTAATGATTAGCTGAGACATTCCTGATTCAAAAGTTCATGGGTTTGATTCTTGCAAATGAGTGATTATTTCCTCCGTATTGAGACCTTGAGAGCATTGCGTTGATTATTAGTTAGAAATTTGTAAAACCATTGTAATTGTAATATCTCAAAAAAAAAAAAAAAAAAATTGTTGTAAAATTTATTAAATTAAATATTAAAAAAAAAAATAAGAGATCTTTTCAGAATTGCCTTTCTCTTTTTAAAACTAAAGGCATTTGTGGTGCACATTTTCTACATTAACAATAATTTATTGTGAATTATAGAATATAAATTTGAAAGGAATGTGTAATTTAGTATGATTATATTGTGAATGTATGACGTTATTAGAAACTACATCAATATGGTGATTGAAATAAGCACACATAACTTATGCAATTGTTAACATTAACAAATTGGAAAAGGAAAAAGAGTAAAGTATAAGTTGTAAAAGTTATGTCCAACAATCGTAAGATAGTTTATATTTACTAATTGTTGCGAACAACAACTACTATTGATTTTCTTAACAAAAAATTACTCCATCAGTTCGTCAGGAAGTGCACCATTTTATCATTTTAAACGTCCGCTTGATAATGCTAAATTTCTAAAAATTGAAAGTTTTTATTAGTTTTAAATCACACACTCTTATACATATTATATAATACTATAATTCAACCCCACTTATACTACTTTACTTTTCATTTACTACTCCAATATACCACAATTACTATGTCTCAATATTTAACTAACTATCTAAAAATCTGTTCAAAAGACAAATAGTGCACTTCTTAGCGGACGAAGGAAGTATATATTTTAGTTCAAAGTTAATTACCACAACTATTCAGAAACAAAACACGAATACTAACATTATCTTTTAATTGTTTTCTGATGCAGAGCCTAAAGTAAACACTATCACCAACTACTAATCCAAAATATAATAAACTCACAAAAACGGCAATACGTAGATAATTAATTTTCTCATTAGTGTTACCATAGATAGAATTAGAATAGAATAGAACCGCCCATTTCGTCACTTTGCCAAGGTACACCCGCGAGTGTCTTGATGCACAAATATTTAATTAAGCTAAAACATTCATTGTCAATCAACTAAAGTGTCACTAACCACACAAAGATGCAAAATTATTGAATACACAATATATAATGGAGTAGTTAATCATGACACTAAAGTGCACACTTTAAAGAATTTCATTTCACTTTAATTATCAATTAGATAGTCATTAAGTTTAATTTATCAGTAGTTGGTTTCTCTAATCTCTGTACAAATTACAATCCATGTTCAACAACCCTTCATAAGGACACAACAAAATGGTAAAAACGCAAATCAGCCCCTATAGACACAGGTCCCGGTTGTTTGGTACCCGATTGATTAAGGGTCGTATTATATATAAAATATTATATATAAAAAAAACTAGAATTAGTTAACCAACTCTGTTCAATTCACCGTAACTTTAGGTTTGTTCAATTTAGGTTCATACAGTTCAGTATAGAGATAACTCACGTCTAGTCCATTTAATTCATAAATTTTGATTTCCACACGAATTAAACATAAATTAATAACCCAACGTCTAGTTTGGTCCCCACTAACTAGCTAGTAATATATGTAAATCTTGTTAAAATGACATTTCACTTGTCATCTTATGCCAATCACAAATAATATAGGTTGGCCCAAATTAAAAAAGACTTTAATGTGTGGTTTGCATTTTCAAGCCATATGTGTAAGAAGAGATAGCCACAGCCACAAGATTAATTTTTTTTTGGAAACGGCAAAATTGTATTAAATAATAAAGAGTATCAAGTTACATAGAGAGTGCAGAAGGATTGCACCCAATTCTACTCTCAACAAACCGATGATTCACAAATAAAAAATTCATGTACCACCATTAAATTCATGTACCACGTTGCACCACTAGTCGTCTCGTTTCATCTCTCACTCGCAATTCCTTTCCTTTTCTTAATTTTCTGTCACAATTTCAGTAGTCACTTACATCTCTATAAAATAAGTCTCGCTCAATTCATTTAAAAATATCAACTACGAAAAACCTTAATTGAATTGAACACAATTGAAATTATGATTAACTGAACAGAGTTTTAAATCGTATAAAACAGTTAGAACAAATGCGTGATACATATATGGTGTATGATCGGATTGCTATTGAATTATTGATAGTAAACCTGATCTAGATAATAATTTTCATATGTACGAAAATGAAACCCGGCTCGTGGTGAAATGAAAGGTAAAGTTTATGTTGGGACTAGTGATTAGGTGGTATTAATAGTTTGTTCTGAGATTCAAAGTTTGTTGGCGTTGAAAACAACGTTTAAGGCTAGTCTTGTATCTTTCCCATTATCCTCACATCCTTTGTCCTTTTCCCATCTTTCTCCTTTTCAAGCTCCTACATAACATAAGTATCTTATTCTATCTTCACAAACTAATCCTCTCATCTTGAGAAAATGTAGTTTTCAGTTAAAACGTTAATATTATATTTTAACAGACTGATTGACACTCGGTTAAGGTTTAGCGTTATTGGAATTTCATAATTCAGGAATAGTAACTGGAGTTTTGAAGAGACAAAAAGAATCGCTTAACTCAATGTAAAAGCTGTTTTTTACTGTAACATTGAGTTATGGACTTAACTCAATTTCTTAACCGAGTGTCAAACACTCCGTAAACGTATTCTATATTCGTGTAAGTTGTAACATATAAAATTGTACCGTAGACAGCTAATGTTTTGAATTAAAATATTAATATTCTTCGTTATATTTGTAATGTTAACTGTCTCTAAGAAAGTACGTCTTTTAGGAAACTTCCTAGAGGTCGGATAAGCTCGGCCGGGGTAAGAAAGTACGTTTTTTAGGAAACTTCCTAGAGGTCGGATGAGCTCAGCCAGGGTAAGAAAGTACGTCTTTCAGGAAACTTTCTATAAGTCGGATGAGCTCGGCCAGGGTAAGAAAGTACGTGTCTTTCAGGAAACTTCCTATAGGTCGGATGAGCTCCGCGGGGGGTGTATAATAAATGTGAGAAAATGGGTAGCTGTAATAGTCACTTTTTGCTTTGCTTTCACCATCATCCATGTTAATTATCTCCCCTTTATTTAATATTCTTTTCCTAAGTATACCATTTATTTGCTTGACTTTCTTCTGTTCAATCCACTCACAAGTCACAACCAATAATTCCAATCTCCATCTCGTGATACGCACTCTAACTAGTTCTCGTACGAGATATCAAAAGGCACGATATGATATCGTGTCACGAGATGAAATTAGTGGAGATTTTCACGTCTTTCGAGGTACATCTATCACCCATTTCATTCAAAACCAAACAATGAAGGATAACTACATACTGAATGCGACTCTTTTCTTGGAAAGATTTAATCTTTTAATAATTGTCCTCAATGGGACCCACCAGTAGTTGATTTTAAATATTAAAGATTAGTACTAAAGGAAATTCAATATTACAACTATGACTGGAGCCGGAGCCGCTGGGACTTGTAAGCCATGGCTCAGTTTGGAGCCGGCTCAGACGGCTTTGGATCCCCTTTGAAAGAATCAATTTACGCCTCAAACCAAGAAAAAGGAGAGGTTACCCTTTCAATGACGTCACGTTCTATCAATACGTCTCTTTTATCATATTTTCGACTTTCTAAAAGCAAAAATTATTGCAAATATCCTGAATTTCCCAAACAAATTAGGCTCGACACGTATTAAAATTGAACTAATTTTAATTGAATAAAACAATTTGAACTCACGTATAAATTTAAATTAGGCTCTGTTCTTTTCAGCTGAGAATCTCGGAACTGAACTGAACAGAACTTAATGGATCTGAAGTGAAGTACAAATTTGAACTATCCAAATCTGAATGGATCTGAACTGAACTTAAGTTGAAAATAACATATAAAATCGAATCTAAATTGAAAACAACAAAGCCTTATCAAGGTCATTTTAGTTTAAGTTGTATCCAGTTCAAATCTATTCGGTTTAGGTAGTGTTTGCCATTGATTAAGAAAAACACTTCTCTGCTTCTGGGGAAAAAAAAAACCAGAAATGTAGTGTTTTATTTCACAACTTCTGCTTCTGCTTCTCTAAAAAAAAGCAAGTAATCGCTGCTTTTTAGAAGCAGCCTAAGACTTGCTTTTTCCTGATTAAAGCACTCCAGGCTGCTTTTTTTTCCTAATTAGCAAACACCCACAACTTTTTATCAAAAGCACTTCTATACCACTTTAAGCAAAAACAGGTTAAAATCAATTCTGAAAAGCAATGACAAACACTCACTTAGTCCATGTCTACGTAGTTCATATTTATACATTAATTCAATCAAGTTTAGATCTGATATTTCCAGGTGAATTAAACAGGACATGAGCCTTAACCTCAATGTGTGAAACTAGTCCACTTCCGAATAAGTGGAAAATCTTTTATAACATCATATTACAAGGTTACATACTAAATTTTCTTAATATAATTTGATATAAAATATTACAACCTTACAATTTTTAGTTTACTTCGATACTTATGTTAGAAAAAGTCAAATTTTGACTATTATATAATGACAACGAGATTAAATACTTTTACATATGTGTCTACTCTCTTATCTATATAGTGGTATAAATCTCTACGCCAGTCTTCCTACTATTTAAAACAATCAAGTCTATTAGAATACTTAATTTTCTTTAATCAAGATTACATATACTTAAAATGATTCAATCATTGATTATTCCACATATTTATAAGTGTTTTACATAACTTTTTTAGAAGTATAAAAAGAAGGCCGACTTCTATCATTATATGTGACTATCTTGATTATCAATTACGTATAACTTATTTAATCAATTATCATCGACCCACGTCATTATTTCCCGGGTTCGGTCCAATTTAATTTTAGATTTGTGGTCAGCCTCAGTCGTATATCCAGGAGGACCAGGACTATACTTTAAAAAACGTAAATTGTTAGTGATGTGTGTTTGGTTGACACATATTATCTTTTTTTATTCTTTTTTCTAAGTCATTGATAGAACGCCATGGAAATAGATAAAAATGAAAAAGAAAAAGAAAAAAGAAATAAAGATAATTGTTTGGTCCCATCTCACCATGTATGCGCATTAATATGAAAATACATTTCAAAGTCCCACCAACTAATTACCCTCTGATTCCAAATGCATGAATACTATATTACCTACCTTTTCCGTTCTGTTCGAACCCTTTCATTTATTTTATATTTAACGTTTTGTGAAAAATGTAATTGTAATACAAACGTAAACAACATTTTGTATGAGTCGTTTATTTTAGTGTATCAGTACCCCATATGATGTATCAAATGCCTCATATACTTTAACAGTGTCTCATTTTTGTAAAAATATGTCTTTCACAATAGTTGCTCGTATTAATTTTGAGTATAATATTGATATTGTGTTTGATAATTGGATATATGTTTTGTTATTGAGTTTTAAAAGTTAGTGGGGTATGTTAATTTTGAATATATTTATTATTAATACTGAAGTATTATGTAAAAAAAATAAAAATGAGAGATTTTTTCTAAATATACTATTACCATTACAAATCTACGCGAATTTCTAACTAGTAATTAACGAAATACCCTCCAAACCACAATATATCCAAACCTTAATACAGAAGAAATATCACTCATTTAATGACCCAATGCGGGGATCGAACCCATGACCTCGTATATAAACAATTAAAAAAGTAAAAATATTGGTAAGGGATGGATAAATTATTTATTACTACTACTCCTCAATTATTATTATTATATATTGAATTCAATTTCAAGTTCTCAACAACTAGAACAATAATAAACTATTTCAACATTTCACATCTCATCTCACACGCCAAAAGATATCAATATATAAAAAGCAATATATCCTGTCGTACAAACTCGTGACATATGAATGATACGATATGTACGATATATCGTGGAAGAAGATAGGGATCTCGGAATCTTGAAGGTATGAGGAGATAAATAATGGGCAAGTGGTGATAATGAATAGTGACAAGGACGTGAGAAATGGAAATAATGTCGTTGTCTTGTGACTATTAAAGGCATATACATTAATACACCATGTTATACTCTATCTATGTGTCCGTTCTAAAGTGCACCATTTAATTTATGCATAATACCTAAAAAGGTGCGTAAAATATTAATATATAATACAAGTAAAGTATGATTGTGTAATACTGTAATTTAAAAGTAAAACACCTTTTCCATTTTCAAAAACGAATCAAACGATGCATTTTCGTGCGGACGCCCGAAATGAGAAAATAGTGCATTTTTTAGTGGACTTAGGATATAGCCGCAGTTGTGACATTTTTTAATAAAACTTATGGTTGTAAGCTTCTGTCTCTTTGATTTGATGTGAGAGAGAGATAAGTTAGAGAGAGAATGAGAAATATCATTTACTTTGCCTTCTTTTTCCACTTGCTTTCCTTCTTCATTTGTATTAAAATCGTGTCACATGGTTGAGGGGCCATTTGCCCCATTTCTATTTATCTTGCCCGCTTCCAAATATTCTCATAAAAGTCGATTTAAATTTGTTCCTGAATGTTTTGTATTTACTGATTGAAAACTGTATAACAATTTGTCGATAAAGAAAAAGGTGCAGTTCGTTTATAATATTCATAGAGTATCATGCAAAACGATTGTTCACTATTTACTCGTATAATGATGTGACAAACGACCTATTGATTAGAAAGAAAGTATATACGTTGAGCTAGTTAACAAACAATTAATACTAGTATAGACATGTGTGTTTTTGTTTCGTAATATTAATAGGTCGATATGATAAACCGCGTGTCACAAAATTTGTGTAGGATTGGTACACGAGGTAGGATGTAAGTGGAAAAGGAAAAGTGAGAAAGCCAAAAAGGAGCAAAGTTGAAAGAATAACAAACAAAGTCGAAAAAATTATTCTACAACATTGTAGTAGTAATGCATCACCACCAACTTACATAACATCACTATCGCCCCTTTTTTAAAGCTTTCGTGCATCTTCATTTTACCACTCATGCAACTAGCAACTATAGGTAAAATTTAATGGATCTCGAATTTAAATTATGCGAGCTAAGTTACACCATACAAATGCATAACCAACTGAACCAATAATTACAAGTTAAAAATCACTTTTGCAGAGCGCGTTAACATGGTCTTGGCTCTCGGGAGACTTGGAGTAGTACATGACTACATATAGTGTAGTGTAGATGATAAAAATTGATGAAGTGTTTGACACTCGGTTAGGAAACTGAGTTAAGTCTCTAACTTATTACAGTAAAAAAGAGTTTTAACATTGAGTTAGATCTTCTTTTTGTTTATTTAAAACTCCAGTCACTATATTTAGGTTAAGAAATTCTGACAACTCTAAACTTTAATCGAGTGTGAATTAGTCCGTAAAAGATTAAGAAAAAGAAAAAATGTGGTGTAAAGTGGAAACAAAATGAGGTGGGTGAGTGTCACATCACTCGGACATTGGGCCTACAACCTCGCCAAAGAAAGAAGCCAATATTTTGCAATCTCGCATTTTCATGATGCTGCACGTAAGTAAATCGCATTTTGAAAATGAAATCAAGTTTATCATCTAATCCCACGCGCTTCATCTACGCTTCTCCTGCACGCTCTATGATATTTTATTTCTACTACTTGTTGAGTTGTTGGGACATCGACATTCTCTTCGCCCCCTTTGAATTTCAACTTTGACAAGTCTTGTGAATTTCCAATTTCATTTTAGACCCGTATTCTCTGTTCAATTGACCTTAAATTCAATTCAGATCAAGTCAGTAAGTTTAGATCACGGTGGTATAATTGAATATATATTTGAGATAAGTTCGGATATTTTTAGGTACATTCAATTTAGTTCAAGTACATTCGATTCGGTTTGTAGATTTTTAGCGGATGTGAATTTAAATAAGTGAGATGTTTAATTACAAGGGCGTTGAACAAATTTTGACTTGGGCCTTGGGCCTTTTGAGCAGTTGAATAATGAAGTACTATAGTAAGATGAACTCAAACTGCTCAAATTAATATAAGCTCACTGGCTGGATAAACATATGCTTCGCGAACATTATTATAATTCTTTTTAATTAAGAATTTATAAACTGAACTGATGGAAGTCAAGTGAAGTAAAATATAAATTTAAATTAAATAAATTTAAATTGAATTTAAATTGAAAAGAATATATAAAGTCTTAGTATACATATATTCTCGGATCATATTATGAATATAGCTATAGGGAGCTATATACTTCTTCCTATATATATTTTTTATATGAGATGGTTTAGTTTTTATATTATAGGTAAAATATAAGATGTTTTACGATTTCTAATATATTTTCTGAATTGTTATATTTATTAATTAATACAATTTGTTGAAATTTATGATATTTGAAGTATTTTATTGTTTAAAATATCATAATCACCTTGATTTAATAATATATTAATATGTACATGAAATATTTAGGAAATTAATAAATTGAATTATATGCCTTGCAATGTGTTTGAAAAGTCTGACAGATCTTAGATTAAAATATATAAGAGGAATTATCAAATCTGTAAATTTTCATCTTGAATTATCAAAGTCAAATTAGACTATTTTGTTGGGGGAAATCCAATTAAATGTTTCCTGGGTAAATACTTGTTCATTTATGGAGTTGTTAAAACATAGCAGACAATTTGAGGAAGGTATTATTTTTCCTATCTCCATGAAAAAGGCAAGAAAATTAACTTTTTAAAAATAATACTATTAGTAAATACCTAGCAAGCATCATTAGTTAATCCTTTACCATGTAGCAAAAATCTTATCAAATTAATTACATGCAATCCCACTTATATAAATAAAGAATTTGTTGAGTAGAAAAAAAAGTCATTACATACAAAACATATAATTTGGGAAAATAAAAAAAGTATGGTTAATCTTGCCATGAGTCTTTGTGTTTTCTTTTGCATTGCCTTATGTTTTAACTCATGTTATGCATCTATCCTTGGAAGTGATGACAAAAATTCTACTACAATTTTTAGTGTAAAAGAGTTTGGTGCCAAAGGGGATGGCGTATCTGATGATTCGAAGGTAAAATAGCCCGTCTCTAACAAGTTCGTTTGTTGAGGAATGCATACTCTTTTCGAATTTTATAATGTTTCTGTGTGTATATGTTAAAGAATAACAAATCTTGACAGGCATTCGAGGAAGCATTTGCATCAGCGTGTGGAGTGGAAAACGGGGTGATGTACATTCCCGCAAATTCCACCTTCTTGCTACAACCAATCACATTTGATGGAGCTACGTGTAAAATTAATTTTACGGTTCAGGTAAAACTTATCTCGGTCATACAAACACACATGTTCGACACACATGCTATTACTTTTCATTTATTGAGTTTTCGACAATTTGTGAATACAGGTTGATGGTACAGTTGTTGCGCCTTCCAGTATAAATGATTGGAAGACCGTTGACATACAATGGATTCTGTTTAAAGGATTCACTAACGGACTAAATATTCGAGGTAATGGTGTTTTTGATGGACGTGGAGATGATTGGTGGAAGAATGCAATTTCATTTTCAGATAATGAAAAATGGGTAAGTTTTAATTTTCTTTAACTTAAGCTTTGTTGTTTTCAACGTAAATTCAACACCGTTCAATTCAGTTCAAAAATTCTTAATTGAATCAAATAAATACTTACTCTATATGCGTAACAATTGTTTTTACTCAGACCGAGTAAAAGAAAAGGTGAGTTGGGTTATCTAATACCTTTCTTTTTAAATAATCCTATAGATTTTACATGGGAATGAGAAAAACTCCAAGAAACCAAGACCACATGTAAGTCTCATTATACTTAATTCTTGCCATTTTTTACTTCATAATGAAATTTGAGGTCTAGCTAACTTGCATCAAAATGCCAATGTATACTTCTAATTTATCAATATACCTATTTTGTTTAATTATCTTTCAGGCGATACTGATAGAGATGAGTAAGAACGTGGTTGTAACGGGCATTACAATTCAAAATAGCCCCCAGATGCACATTTTTTTCGAAGTATGTGAAAAAGTCGTCATATATAACCTCACACTGTCATCGCCCGGAGACAGTCCCAATACAGATGGGATTCACCTCTCCGCAACTACACAAGTGGATATTCACAACTCCACTCTCGCCTGTGGTAATTTTCTATTTAACATCTTAAAGCCTTACCTACTGATATACACTTCGTCGTCTGAACTTAGCAGGGCCGGCTAAGGCCAGGCGCGGGCTGCCCAACCGCGCCGGGCCTCACCTTTTGTGGGGCCCCGGGCCTTAGCTGGTGAATTATATATTCAGAATTGAATAGTTATCAAATAAAAACTTGGATGATAGTAAGTATGTAATGTGCCTGTGGCGCAGCGGTAATGAACTTTTTATTGGCAGAGTTGGTATGGGTTCGATTCTTCCCCAGCCCTTTTTTTTTACTTTATTAATCTTTTCAAAATTATCTCCTCTTTTCTCTACTCTTTCAAATTTCACTATTACATTACTTTTTACATTTCAAAAGTTTTACTTCCTTTTCACTACTATTTTAATTTTTAATATTAATTTTTACACTCAAAGGCCCCTTTTTTTTATTTCCCTTTACTACTAAAAAAAATCTAATTCTCACTACTATTTTAAATATTAATATTACTTTTTACTCTCTAATTTATCTTTCAATTAAAAATACACTTTTCATTCTCAACATTTGTTTCATATTATCTTTTCCAAGCATTGTAATAAATCACTCTAAATAAAATTATCCATTATACAACTTTAGAAAAGTTTTAGTCTTTAACTAATTTGTTGTAATTATTTTCATTAATCTAATAATACTTCAAATAACATTTTTAGATAATTTTTTTTTTTAAATAAAAAAATTGAATATAAAATCAGGACTTGGGCCTCGTTGAAAATTTCGCACAGGGCCTCATAAACTCGGAGACGGCCCTGGAACTTAGTAGCAGGTTAACTAGTGGACTTAATTTTGCAGGAGATGATTGTGTTTCAATACAGACTGGTTGCCATAATGTAACAATAACCAATGTGCAATGTGGTCCGGGACACGGATATAGCCTGGGGAGCCTGGGAATCAACTTACAAGAAGCTCATGTTTCGAATATCAAGGTCTCTAACTCATCAGCAACGAACGCTTCCAACGGAGTGAGGATCAAGACCTGGGAGGTACGTACTTCATCTGAAAGTTCGAACTTGTTTAGCTCTCGAACCACAACCTGAATGCTAACAATTTCTCACTAATGCAGGGTGCCACAGGTACAGTAAAGAACATAACGTTTGAAAACATTGCATTGTCCAATGTCCAGAACTCAATCCTGATAGACCAATTCTACTGTAACGGGCACGAGTTTTGCAACTCAACTGGAAGCAAGAACGCAGTAGCTATATCAGATGTAACATTCAAGAACATATCCGGGACATATACGTATAGACCTGTTGCTTTGGTGTGCAGTGAATCTGTCCCATGCCGGAACATAAACATGACAGAAATCGAATTGAAACCTGCATCGAGCCAGGCTTTGAGAGGCGCCGCGAGCATGTATTGCTCAAATGTCTACGGAAAGTTCACTGAGACAGACCTTTCGTTGGCAAATTGTTTGAAGTCTAATGATCAAGCTCCATCTCCAACAATGGAATTGCAGGATACAGCAGATTTCTGGTGATTATTGAATCCTGCATCAAAGATTTCGTAGTTAGAATATAGAACATATCGAGAAACATACAACTATACAAGAGTGATAGCTAGATAGGTTATGACTCAGTCATTTTAGTTATGATAAGCACGGACTTGTAAAATTCTGGCTTCGCCCCTAAAGTTAATTGACGGTGACATGTATAATATATATGACGCTCCTTTGATGCATGAATACATTGATATATTATTGTTTGCCCAAAATGTGTTTACAACTCATGAATTATCAAATACATTATACAAAATTATCTAAAGAACGATAAATGACATGATGTTGATTTAATTTAATGGTAGACACATGTATTAAATCTAACTTTGTACAGTATTTGAAGATGTCGAAATGTCTTAGTTGATCGCGAGTGCCTAAGTATTGGTGGATATAACTCCATCTCATCTAAAAGATTGAATGTGTGAAATCTAGTGTAGAATTTAAAATATATCGAGAGACGGAGAAAGTCATTTGCGTATATTTCAAAATTTAGATTCAACTATACAGTGGAATCGGCTGAACCCTTTATCCGGTCTTCAGGGTTTCAGGATTGGCTCGTCTAGGCCTGCAAACGAACCGAGCTTTTAGCGAGTACTCGAGCTCGGCTCGATAAAAGCTCTGTTCGTTCGAGCTCGAACTCGATTCTGAGCTTTTATTATAACTCGTTAAGTTTATCGAGTCGAGCTCGAATAAGTAAGTGTTCGACTCGAAAGCTTGACGAGCTACTCGATTACATACAATACACAATTTTATACACTCCCTTCGTCCAGTTAATAGTTTCCCACTTTCCTTTTTAGTAGTCCGTTACAAAGCTTCTCATTTCTTTTTTTGGACATGTGGTCCCCAATCTTTCTCCACCCATTTAATTACA
>JAYMSL010002185.1:0-14898 GCA_036897195.1 Plantago coronopus
TGTAAATTTGTAAATTATACTAACTCACAAAATAAAGTACGTACTTGTGTGTATGTTTTTTTATGTGAAGATATGTTCTTGGGTGGGTCTATTTATACTAGACCGCACTATCATATTTCGGTAAGTGTAGTTATGGAGTTCAAAATTATAATAATATCATGACGGAAACACGGTATTATATTTATTAAGTGTATTTATGTCGTTGAAAAAAATAATGTGCATTTGACAAAAGGTTTATACGTCGTCTGTCTTAATCTCATTTTTTTTCATTTAAATTTTTTCTGGTCAATGATTTTCAACTTTGACTACAAATTATTTATAAAGTCATATTATTATTATTATTTATTATATTATATATGACAATTGGCAGCTCATAAAATTTACAATGGGAAGTTAAAATCGAAATTCATATTATTACATTATTACATTTTAGATTTCATTGTATAATCTTATTTAAATCCACTATAATTATTGTTTATAATTAATTTATTCGTCAAAGTTGAAAGTTGTTGACCATAAAATATAAAATGCGAGGATGAGATTCAAACGGAAGAAATATTTTATTTAGAATTTTATATTATTATTTATTGCATATTAAAGTTTCATTACATAATTTTTCTCAAATGCATTAGAAATAATATTTATTGATTAATTAATTTTAATTTAAAGTTGAAAACTGTTGACTAGAAATGTAATATTTTATGGAGGGATGAGATTGATAGAGGTAATATTAAACTGGGGTAGTATTAATTTGAAATGTAAACTGACGTTTTATGTTTTTTTTTTGAACAGCAAACACTACTGACGTTTTATGCTACTTCTATAACATAATGGTCAACGCTGACATTGGTGAATTATTGGGTGTCTTGTCCCCTGAGCTTGATGTGGCTCGTGGCCCTAAGCTTGATGCGGCCCGTGGCAGGTTCGAAGAAGAGTGTCTGGGGAGTGTATTGGGCTAGAGCTAGCGTAGATTGTAATAGGTAGAAATCTTGTAAGCCCGGTTTGGGGTGGATGAAGGGTAAAATGTATTAGATACTTCAATGTAACTGGTATTGGTGGGTTTCGGACATCTGTCGTTTCGTTGTGCTCTTTTTTCCTACGGGGGTTTTGTCCCGGTCGGGTTTTCCTTCCGTAGGTTTTTAAGGAGGCAAGGAGCGTCGGGTTCGTCGATGTTCGAAACCAAGGAGGAGGGTGTCGGGTAGTGAGGTCTTGGTGATTCCGTGGGCGAGACAGTTGATGTTTAGCCCACTTGTGTAAATAACACTTCGTATATATGGAATAATTTTGCCGTTTCAAAAAAAAACATAATGGTAAACGTGATGAATATGTTAATTGCAAATACGTAAATCAAACTTGGTCTAATACAAACAGTTTTCGTGTTCATTCCGTAGGATCAAGATTTGACTTGATTAATTATCTTAAAATTTTAATTGCTACTAATTTTTGGGTCAAATTAATTATCTTCCTTTACCAAACTAGTCACTTAAGTTTAGTGCAAATGATCATGAAGCTTGTCCACTTCTCATGACAACGCTCTTATGATATCAGAAATAATTTCACATTGAGGCAATTTCCTAAATATCCAAGAAAAAGGCCCGTGTACTTGTTATTAGGAATGGGAAATGGTTCGGCGTAGTCCCTACCATTTGAAACTTTATAAGAGAATACTTTAGTTCATGTATTACGTTCTGTAAATTAATGGTAAGTGTTTGATACAGTAAGAGAAAAGATGAAATAATGTGATTATAAAGTAAGAAAAACAAAAAAGTTAGTAGGACAGATACTTTTCATTTTTTGTTTTTGGTTAATAAGTATGTAATGAGACTCAAAATAACGAAAGTTAGAAAGTTTCAAATGGAACAAAGAAAGTATAAAATATTGATAAGAACATATATATATTACGAGATAGGGTAAAAAAGTTGATGTTCGTTAGGTTATCGAATTAATAGGTTAAAATCCAGAAAATATGCGTTAAGTTGTACCAGGGCCAATTTATATACTAAACGTTGTCATGGTACAATTGATATACATTACATTAACCGACCTGAAAATTGACATACAATTTTAAAATTGAGCTATGCTGGGCAGATTTGATGACCGGAATATGACGCATGTGAGTCACGCTCCGGCTACATGCACGTGTCATCTTGTGATTTAATCTCGGATTTGAATTTTTAAAAAAATACATAAAACAAAATTTTTTTAATTTTTTTTTTATCATTTTATGTAACAGCTTGTAACAGTCACAAGCGTCTGCCAGTTTATGCAATTTTATAGCAGTTTATAACATTGACTTTTTTATGCAATTTTATAGCTGTGTGCTTCAAAATTTCTTCCAGTTTATAACCGTCACAAGCATATTTTTTTCTTCCAGTTAATTTTGTTTTATGTTTTATACTGTTTTAATTTTTTAAAATTCAAATTCCAGATTAAATCACAAGATGACACGTGTATCAGTGTATGTAGCCGGAGCATGTGAGTCACACGCGTCATATTCCGGTCAACAAATCTGCCCAGCATAGCACAATTTTAAAATTGTATGTCAATTTTTAGGTCGGGTTAATGTAGCGTATATCAATTGTACCATGGCAACGTTTAGTATATAAATTGGTACTGGTACAATTTAACGTATATTTTCTAGATTTTAGCCTATAAACATCTGAATTACCAAGCAACAACAACAAGAGTAAAACCAGCGCAGTACTAATTGTAATATGAACAAGCATCTCTTCTCTTTTATTCAAGTATCATCAAATTGAAATAAAACTAACACAGTATTTGTAATATAAATAAGCATCTCTTCTCCTTTATTCAAGAATCCTTAATATGAAATAAAAACCAAAACAATATTCATCTACTTCTAATATGATCAAACAAGCATCTCTTCTCTTTTATTCATATATCATCAAATTGGAAAAATTGGAAAAAGACCAATACAGTACTTCTCTACTTGTAATATGAACAAACATCTCTTCTCTATTATGCAAGCATCATCAATATTACGTTAGTTCTGAAAGTAGTGATGATACTTGGTATGTTTAGTGAAGAGGTTGAGATTTATGGGGAAGTTTAAAAAAATCAGTCAATTAATTTTGGTTTAGGAGAAAAAGGAAAGGAGGTTTATTTTACAAAAGTTTACTAAAATTAGATATATCACTGATTTGCAAAACGTTTTTCACTAATTTGCAAAATGTTTTTTTATGTATCATTAAGTTGCAACTTGCAAGAAAGATTTGAAAGTAGCACTATTTTATAATTTTCTCTTATTTCAATTTTCAATCCATCTTCCACCCCTCAACATATATACTAAATACCAAAATCAAACATTATATTACATTCAAAAAATTTGTATTAAAGAAGAAAAAAAAAAAGAGTGGCCTACCGGCCAGACCAGCCGGCCGCCCACTCAAAACTTGAAGAAAGTCTTCAAGTTTTGGCTGGTCGGTCGGCCAGTCTAATGATCTGGTTGACCAGCCAGTCTATTGATCTGGCCTGTCGGCCACACAAAATTTTAAAAAAAAACTTCAATTTATGTGGTCGGCTAAATAGGAAAGGTAATTAAGCATTGTGTTTAAATAGGAAAGGTAATAATCTATTCCCAAATTAATTTACACTAATTACTAGTAAATTTGTAATTGAAGATTTTCCTCTTTTTCCCTTTTCTTCTTGTTCATATGTTAATCAAAAAGCTCAAATATATTATTTTTTATGTCATACTATCAATGATTATATTTTAATTATTAATGATCTCATATTTTAATTTTCGAAAAAAATAGTTAGGAAAGAAGAACGGTTATTTAATATTGAACAATTATAAAGGCATTTGTATTAAATTGTAAAGTTGAGGACCTTTTGTAATATATCACATATTTGTTAATATTTGTTCTAAAAATATCAAAACTTATTCTGTAAATAACAATACCTTAACCAACCCTTCGGTCTTCAAAACTTTCTTGTTTTGCCTGAATGAACTTATCTGTCTAGCATGATTTAGATTTTACTTTGCTTCTGTTTCCAAAAGAAAAAGAATACACAAAGTTTTCCGTCACTTTTCTTTTTGAGAATGTCAACTTTTAAAATTCCAGGGTGGTGCACTGCAGGGTGTAATGGTGAGAGATTCCGGATTCGATTTTCGGAGGTGGAGATTCATTTGGTGATATAAGGTTGGTATTGGTGTGGGATATAAGGTTGGTATTGAGTTAGTGTAGTAGTAGGAGTAGGATTAGAATAGATTTGCTTTTTCAAAAAAAAAGACTTTTAAAATTCCACAATATTGGATGTTCGTTATAACTTATAAGTATACCGTTAAGTTAAGGGTAGAATGGACAATTTACATATTAAACTTAAACATCATAGATATAACTTATAAGTATACCTTTACTGATCATTTTCTCCACATATATAATATTGTTAAACTTAAACATCATAGATTTTTAACTCCAATGAAATACCTAATTCATAACAAAGCTCAAAGTTACCCCATTTCTGAAAAATAATTATAAATACAACAAAGAAAATTCGAAAGTTTCTAAAAGTTGTAAATTCATCTAAGAGTACGTAGCATGAACCATAAAGTGCCTTTTAGGGTTCTTGTTAAGTAATACTAATAATTCTGCATGAACCATTTACCAGACTTGTGCGGTTGTTAAATGTTAATCACCTGAATGCGGTAGAGAAGGTCGCTGCTGGGCTTAACACGGTGGCGGTTTTGCCAGAAGTGTTGGCGGGCTTTCTCCACCTCTTCAAGGAGGTCGGGTGTCCCATAACTAGGGTCGAACTCCCACGTCTGTCGGCCCACATAATTATTGGTGCTGAACAGAAATGGGCTGTCTATTCCTTGAGCAATCTTCAGTCTCCACATCCTTGGATTTTGATGATCACGATCACCAAGTTACCTACTTTAAGCAGTAGGAGAGAATTAAAGGGTTTGCATGAAGCATGCATGTGTATATATAGGAAAAAGTTCCAAACAGATCATAGTACGTACTAAGATCGATAGGCATGTATATGGACGTATATATATTTGTTCATCTTTCGGTTATTTATTGAGATCATGAAAATGGTCATATGTACGTTGAAAATGGTTCTCGTTCATAAAAGTTTTGTAGACATTCCATGTACTTCAATTATGACATATTATTACTACCTTCTCTTATGAGTCCTATCCCCGTACACTGTTTAAGTAACAAATTAAAAGCCGTCTTGTATCCTGTAATAGAAAACATGTGACACGCTACGCGTGGCATTGAGTTAAATTTGAATGGTCTATAAAGAAATTCACGTTGTTATTGTGGAATTTTCGACTACTTAATTATTAGGAATTAAAAATTGTCGAAATAGGCTCGTTTTTGGTGTCAAATCGTACATATTAAGAAGAGATTATTTTAGTGAGATTGGAATAAATTTTGCATATATGATATAGTAAAATCACTTTTTCAGTAAGAATTTGATAATAGTGTGTAATTTTTTACTATTATTTAGAAATAAAATTTGCCGAAACTCGAAAAATATTCATTATGGATGTCAAATTGTAGATATTGACGAAGAGATTCTTTTGGTGAAGTCGGAATTATTTTTATTGATGTAGTATAATTGAATCCAGAGACAAAATCGCAAGAAAACAGAATTTGAAGAGAGGGAGGAAGAGTTTGAAAGGAGGAGGAAACGTAGAAAATTTAACTGAGTTATTGTTTGACTTAAGAGTCCTAACAATAAATGTTACTGAGTGACCGCTTATTATAAAAGATAAATTACTTTAATTTTGACGAGCAGACCCTACCAAGGGACTTAGGTAGTGTTTGTCATTGCTTAAAAAAAGCACTTCTCTGCTTCTGGAAAAAAAAAACAGAATTGTAGTGTTTTATATCACAACTTCTGCTTTTGCTTCTCTAAAAAAAAGCAGGTAACCCGCTGCTTTTTAGAAGCAGCCCAATGCTTGTTTTTTCTTGCTTAAAGCACTCCAAACTTCTTTTTTTTCTTAATTAGCAAACACCTACAACTTTTTTTATCAAATGCACTTTTATACCGCTTTAAGCAAAAGCTGGTTAAATGTTTTTTTTTTTGAAAAACAATGACAAACACTCACTTAGAGAACTCATAACGGTTGGCTTTTCAACCAACCTATATGAATCTTCCCGGATAATTCAATAATTACAAACAAAAATGTTTATTTTATGAAAACCGTGAAAAGGAGTACTATCAGTGCTAAAATATAGTGCATCAGAGCTTATTTTAATGTATTAATCTCTATAGTATATATTAATACTTATTTTAATATATCAATGCCCCGTTTTTCATATTTATTTTTTTAAGGGAAAATTCCTATTAGACCCAAAATAACCCATCATATTACTCTAAAACCCTTTCTCATAAACCCATTATTATTAGGTCCAAATAAATTACAATGAGGCCCATTTTTAGACAATTTTATCCTTCATTACTTATAACCTCATTTTCTCTATTTTCTTTATTTTCATCAACAATTCAATCAATTCATGTTTTCTAACCGCTTAAAATTGGATGATTTTACCTTCAATTAATTATTTAACAGATTGATTTCTTATGGTGCTGAAAATTCCAATTGACTTTTAACTATACACATATAATTCGACGACAAGCTCGTGTTTGGTACCAATGGTTGGTGCCTGAAAATATATTATATCGTATATACTATCATAGTTTAGGTTTGGTACCAACTATTGGTGCCGGAAAATTTCATCACCATTTTACTTGCATATATATAATTCGACGGCTCAGGTTTGACACCATCAGTTGGTGCCTAAAGATGTAGTACTATATCTTCTTAGACAACTCAGATTGGTACCAGTTGTTGGTGCAGAAAATATATCGATGTTTATTTGTGCCGAAGAAATTGGCACCTGATGTTGGTGCAAATCGATTTCATGGTACTTAATGTTGGTGCAAGTCGATTTCATGGTACTCGGTGTTGGTGCCAGTCGATTTCATGGTACCAGGTGTTGGTGCAAATCGATTTAAGTTTGATATCAAAGTTGTTTTTTTCCGGCGGATTGAGATACCACCGTTAATTTTTGAGCAAATGAAAGATATTAGATTTGACTGATTTTTTTTTAAATTGTTAATTAATGATTAGGTTGAATTTAGGAAGGTAAAATAAATAACAATAAGATATTATTATATTTAATATAAAAGGGCATAATAGTGATAACAAATGTTAATCACTAGAAAATGGGTTTAATTGATATTATGGTCCAT
Organism: Plantago coronopus; assembly: GCA_036897195.1. Taxonomy (NCBI): domain Eukaryota; kingdom Viridiplantae; phylum Streptophyta; class Magnoliopsida; order Lamiales; family Plantaginaceae; genus Plantago; species Plantago coronopus. The sequence goes on from JAYMSL010002185.1 coordinate 7,234, forward strand.
ATTTTGGACCCAAGAGAATTTATCCCTAGTAAATTATTATAAACCCTTTTGACAACCTAACCAGTTTCATAAACAAAGATTGGGGCATTTTGACATTTTCTGCTATTATAGAGCAAAGAGTTGGGCAATTATTGTCACATGAGATAGAGATAAGAGCGGATTTATAAAATCATGTAGTTTTATATTTTCGGTTTGGCAAAACCAGTTGATAAGTATATCGTGTTAAAATAGTTCGTAACATATAAACTTGTCGAGAGTTGAGCGTAGATCGTTTCGTTAGTTAAATGATCTCATCCTGATTACCACTACATCTCTATTATTTTCAATTCAAATTCAACTCTCGATTCAGCTCAATTCAGTTCATCTTTGGTGAGTTAAATTTTACTTAAGTTCAATTCAGTTTAGTTTAGAATTTCTCAGCTAAATGAACCCGAACATACGTATTTCATTTTAGTTCATATTAATCCATTGTATCACACGATTATCAACTGGTTATCCCACGTATTCTATCGACTTTATATAAAATCGAGACGTGATTCAATGTATACGATTAACTGGGATGGTTCGAGTATTTTTTTTTTCTTCTATTTCATACACGACATCATGTGCATCCGAGTGGTATGTCCATGTTAGCAAGATCTACTGAGACATTATAATGAGTCACCTCAATCATCAAACTAACTACCAAGACACGATCTTACTACATACACCTTTCTGGACAAATATAAGATACACTAGTACCGACACCAGCAAGGTAGTCTTAATCATTCTCTTCTTTAATAATTCGTACCCGAATTCACGTAATAGACGATAAATCATAAAATTCGGTCAAACTGCAATTGTGAATCGATCTACGTCAAAAGATAATTAGATAACTACTAAATTTGGAGAACATTTAAATTTAGTCATACTATTATTCGAACATGTAACCAAAAGAAGGGAGTAGGATGCTTAACCGATATACGAATATTCTTAGTCTGTACAAGAGTAAGACACGGTTCACTAATTGTCACGTGGTGTAGTAATTAGCATATGCTGCTAGTACAACGCCATGTGATCATCACTAAACACCTAATCAAATCAAACCTAATCCTTCCTTCCACTTGAGATCACGAGTTTTGCAAGCAACACTATATTATAAATCTAGCTTTCGACTTCTCCGAAACGAACCAAAATCACACAATGTTCGATATGAGGACGATTTAGTGATTTCTTGTTGTTGGATTTGGAGATTGTCACAAGTGTTTCGCCTTATCTAAAACCCTGAACTTGTAGAAAAACGTGAATGTTTTGCCTTATCTAAAACCCTGAACTTGTAGAAAAACGTGAATGTTTTGCCTTATCTAAAACCCTGAACTTGTAGAAAAACGTGAAGTTGATTTTGCAGTCGTGGCTTTATAACATCTTCGAAGGAGATCCTAAGGCCCATTGCAAATGATAAGTTGTAAATTGCAAGATTTTTCGCTCATGGCCTCGTTACAATCTTGGGAGAGACTCATTGCATCGACAATGATTTACACGAAGATGTCAATTGTACGATTCAACCACCGTTGCAGACTTGCACTCGTGGGTCGTGGCCTCGTTGCAATCTTCAATCACTGACCCTTCCGTGTTTTAGCTCGTGGACTTGCGACACGAAGATGTCAATTGCGAGATTCAACCACAGTTGCAGGCTTGGAGCCTTACACTCGTGACCTCGTTGCAACCTTCAATCACCGGCCCTTGGTGCTTTCGCTCGTGGACTTACGAAATGATTTCATCTTATTTAAAAGTCCGAGGTCGTGGAGACGACAGATTCATCGAAGATGCACTAAATTGGTGAAAGACATCATGCGGCGTGGAGATTCCTGGATCAAAGCTGCAACATGTGAAATGCAGAAACACTGTTTGAAGTGCATTGTACAGCAGAAAAGCACATAAGCAGTTACTGGATTTGGAATTTGGACAAGTCTTGTTGTAGTGGGATTTTAGGTTTCCATCACTGGATAACAGACAAGAATGTGGGAATCACTATGCAACAGCTAAAAGGGACACAAAAAGTTTTGGTGGATGATGAATATGGCCCCAATTTGGTACACATACAATTGGTGCAAGTGCAAACCTAAAACAGGATAAAAACATTATCTGGCCTGTCTGATTCGGGTCTCTTGTCCTTTGCATCCTTTTTCAGCTATATTCCGTCCTCGTGCGTTTTAGGTTTAGGCGAAACCTGCTGCTCGACCCACCAAGTTTCTTACTCGGAAGGAGAGGCGAGAGGGAGGCGGTGGTGGAACTGAACGGAAACAAAGAGAGATGAGCTCGCCCTGTTTTAAAACAGGGTAAGCAGGTTATAGAACTGTTTTTAATGATGATTTATAGTGTATTTGGTAGTTCTTGGACGAAACGAGGAAGGAGAGGCGTGGGGAGAGGCGGGGTGGAATTGAACGAAAACAGAGAGAGCTGAGTTCGCCCTGTTTAAAACAGGGTATGCAGGTCATAGAACTGTTTTGAATGATGATATATGGGTTCTGGGAAAGAAAAGGATGGGATAACTAACTCCTAATAAGGAGAAACGATCAAAGAGAGGAGGTCGAGAGACTGTTATAAAGGGACGTCGAGGATGGAGAATGAACATACTTCTATAGCTATACAACACAAGTTTCAACAAAATATGCAGGGAAACTCTGGAAAAAAACAGAACATACTGACGACGATTGATGATTGATGATCATACAGGCAGATTATACACCATAGATCTAACGAATTTCATGTTTCAATCGTAATTCACAGATTTGCGATAGTGTGTGAAGTGGCAAGGTAATAATAAGAAAGAGCACGCTATATATAATGGCGATAGATAAACAACAAATCAAATCTATGTAATGAAATTATAGTATAAGGAATTGGTAAACTGGCACAGAGGTAAACAGGACACAAAAATAATCTACAAGTAATGCTACAAGTACAGAGTTCATGCTCCCATGAGCTTCATGATATGCCTGATGAGGCATTAAGTTACAGAATTTCATGCTCTACATCTACAAACCTTGAGAACCGGTAATAGAACAAGAAATGACACCTAGACCGATGTCAATCCGAGATGGATACAACATCACAGACACCTCCACTGCGGCTCTGTTTTTGAATAAACAGGCAGCAATATACTATACTCAGACAGACAACAGACATAGCGAAGCAATCGACCAGTTCAAATATACAGCAAATTATAATATAGTACTCACAATCAGGAAATGGAAAGAAAGTAATGAAGAGTTCTTATGTAAACCAAAAAAGCACAACATTCAACTACCTTGGCCGGTGCAGCCCTTGACGATAGCCTCCCGTTGCATGAATGGAACTATCAACACTATGACTGCATAACTTTATTTTGTTTAACAGATGCAGGTGCCTTGAACGATTGGCACTTCCACATGGCTTTCCTCTCAACAGGGGTCAAACAATCGCCCGAAGACCCGACGGAAAACAAAGGCTGTTCCTCCCTAGACCTCGAGTCATCTTTAGGGCTGGCTTGATCTCTAAAAGTGCAGATACTCAATGGCAATTTTTTCTGCTTCATTTTGCCCTTCTTTTTACTATCACTATCCAATGAGTCAACTGATGTACCATTTCCTAACTTCAGATGATCTGCCTTAACAGGCAGGTGCTTCTCTCCATTAATCGAACTCAAATTGTCACCTTTTCCAGACTTCGGTCCATTCAAATCTACAACAATCATGTCTACCGCCTTTACTGGTCCTTCACCATTTATTCCAACTACAATACCATTAGCATTGCTTGTGACTTTTTCGGGCTGGACCCCTTCTGCAACAAGAACACCATTGCTCATACTCCCGGGAGTTGAGGCCTTCAGCCTTTTATGCTTCTGATTCTTCAAATCAGGGCCGGTATTCTTAGAAATTCTTGGGGAACTATTCATGACCCTATGCAAATTTCGGGCAACTTCTTCATCTGTCTTACCATTTGTAGAACCTTTTTTCTTATTGTACAATGCCTCAACAGGTATATGTTTCTTCATCTTGTTCTTTCTGGGAGACTTTTCTTTGCTAGACGTTTCCTCTGATAACGTAGCAAGAAAATCCAATGCATTCTTTGCAGCAGCCACAGCTACAGCTGCTTTTGCAGCCATCTCTTCAGCTTTAGCTCGTGCAGCCTCAGCAACCTTTGCAGCTTCTAAAGCAGCAGACCTAGAGGTTTCCACAATCTCCTCGTTTGAAAGATTAGGGTTACTCAACCGAGATCTCACGAGATCACTTACTCGACGGTCATAATCACTCACTGTACCATTAGAAGTTGATGGGCCAGGGGAAGACGGGCCAGGGGAATTAACATCGGAAGTCTGTCTCTTCAGACCTGCTAGCAGCCGTTTTCTAGGTGGTAAATGCGAATCCGCATCCAAGTAATTGACATCACATGTATTCGTCTCCATTTCCTCTTAGGTCTACTCAAACAAATAGCTTGCAAAATCTTCAAACTACAAAAAAGGATACATAATTTAGCGCAAACCAAGGAAACAACCAGTTACAAAACCTAGAAAATATACCATAAACGAAAGAGCTTTTACATGTCTTCACCACTCGATACAAATCATGCGAAAGGCCAAATTCAATCTGCCCTAATCGCAACAGAGTCAAGACCCCAGTAGAAGTTACAAAGAGTCAAAGATGACCTAAATAAACAAAGACCGCTCATCTAGTGCCAGTTTTCATCAAACTCAAACTTTCACCCAATTACGGAACTTATCATCGTAAAATGAACCACAAAAGGGAACAAAGCAGCAAACATGAAAGAACACCCGAAGGATCTACCGTAGAATCTTAAACTGAACCAATAAAAGCATACAAATCAATATCCAGCTACGTCCGATTAACAAACAACATACAAACACATAAACATTATTCAACTCAAACCAAGAGGCTTAAGAACCAGCTGATCCAAGCCAAACCAGCTCAAAACTCAAAATTAGGGTTTAAAACAGAGCACAAGCAGAAAACTGAAACCCTAGATAAATTTAGAAACCTCAGATCTACACAATAAAACCCCAAACTCAATAACACCAATAAAAAAAGCTCATCACAACAACATTAACAACCTGATCATCATCATCATGATCATCACCATCACCATCAACAAACAAAAACACACCAAAAACCTCAAAACACAACACAAGCTAGGGTTACCATTACCAATCCACATATATACCTGCAAACATTACAAAAACAACAACAATCCACCAGCGTCCAAATCCACAGCAATCCTCCTCCTCCGATGCTCCAATTCAAAAAATGTCAAACAGATTAATTTACTTTTTTTAGATTGTTCAGCTCCAATTCCAGTCAAACTGAAGCTGAATTCAACGAAGAATTTAAGTTTGTTAAACTCGTCAGCTCCGGCGAGATTGGATCAATGAACGCCGACGGCATGAATTCACGTTTGGGACGGAAACGATAAGGATTGCGTTTAGCGACGATTAGGGATTGTGGCGATTGAGGAATTGGAGGCAATTAGATGATGGAGATTTTTGGGTTGGGAAAATTTTAGGTTTTGTGTAAGAATGAGAAAAGAGATGATGAGCTTCACAGAACTGAATCCACCACGTATTTCAGCTGGGTTTCAGTGACGCATTTGACCTTGTGTGCTCTGACGGAAATGCCCTTTGGTGCCCTAATTGATGTAATATTTGGTTTTTTTCCTTTTTATTTTTTTCGAGATAATAATTCGTGTGAAAAACGTGATTTTAGGGAAAACCGTGAAAGACAAGATGTATCTGTGCGAAAATGTAGTGCATGAGTGCTTGTTTTAGTGTATCAGCGTTCCATATAGTGTATGTCAGTGTTCATTTTTGTGTATCAGACTATCAGTATATATTCTATGTAGCGTATCAGTGTATCGTTTTTCACATTTTATCTAAATAACGTTGTTGTTTTTTTTAGAGAAATTGGTTTTTTGGTTTTTGGAGATGGGATTTATGATTTTTGGAGGAGGAAAAGTGTTGAAATGTGAAATTGTGAATAATGTGTTTTTTTTTTTTTTTGGCCATGAGGATTTGGTGGTGGTGTGTAGGCCATGTGAATAGAGGGTGTGCAAATTGACAATGCTTAGATCTAAAGATCTGGTATATGAATTTATTTTGTCATAATTTAGTTTTGATTTATGGAAATTGGAATGGTCTGTTGGATTTATGATGTAATGTAGTTTCATATACGTCGGGTTTGAAATATAAACGGAAGTTGTTCAATTTGACGAAGTCAAATTGAATTTTGTTAGATCACAGTCAAACGTCTCACTTTATGATTTTCACATAAATACACGACCTACCATTTTTCTGTGTACGTAATTATCAATATGAAGTGAAGCTATACCAAGCTCTAAACCCCCCCCCCCCCCCAAACTACCGAATGTTGGAGATCTAGGAAAGACATACATATGAACAAGGTGTAGTAATTTTTTTCTTGAAAATCAATTCTTACGTCCGTATAATTAAGCGTGTTTGTTCAAAATCAATCTTGAAATGCGTGACTCGGTAGAATAATTCTCGACAAATGCATGTGTAGAGATAAAGCGGACATGAAATGACATGTAACTTACCTATTGAGTCAGTAAATCACTCAAAGTACAAAGGTTTGTAACTGCAACATCCACAACGACAAAACTTCAACCAATATCTGACCGAGACATTAAAATTAAAGTGTAAAAACTAAAAACTAAAAACCACAATGAATGCGAACGTAAATGATACACCTCCCTATCCATACATCCATTTCGCATTAAACTCCATACATTTCACGCGATAAAATCCTACATATTACCGATCTCTAAAGTCAAATCCTCGTAAACATTAATGGGGGTAAATTAAATTTAGATCTACCGTAGCATACTCTAAACTCGGATTAATATCTCAGATCTACTAAGTACACACTAATAAAAACTCTAGTTCTACCTAATTTCATCTAACATAGCAAAGCCATCACGTCCATATGCATTTTTGAAGGAATAGTCTTTGCGTGTTACCTACATCTTAATTAATAATTACTTAAACCTAATAATATTAAATATTAATTGTTATTTATTTCTTTCCCACGCTATTTTGTTTTATTTACACAAAATGGTTAAACAAAAGCTCGACAACAGCAAACATATGACCCAGTTTTAATCAACTGGATACAAGCCTATGCCAAGATTGTTGACGCCAAGTACATTTCTTACGTTATTCTCCTCAAAATGGACAATTTTCTGTTTTTTTTTTTTTAATGGTTGGGAACTATGTTGAATTCCGTTTGAATCGGTCGAAAATCTCTAAATTGAACTGATATGAACTGAACTGAATTAAAAGTGAATACTAATTTGAACTGGTCAAACATAAACTGAACTGATCTAAACTTAATTGAATAACTCTATGCTACCGTGTACAATAATATACCATAGTCGTAAGTTGTAAATTGATCATACTCATCACCATATTGTACTACAGTAAAATAGAAGGGAGCCGGCTTTTGTGCTTTGTAGTAAGTATACACAAAAGTATAGGGGTGTGTTCCACGTTTTAAAGTCCCCAAAAATGACCACCGTCATGTTAATCTTTTATATAAGTACTATCCCTTCCCTCCGTCCCACACAATATTATTCATTAGAATTTGCGCACAATTTAAAAAAATGAGTTACAATAAT
>JAYMSL010002186.1:0-14895 GCA_036897195.1 Plantago coronopus
GAGACCTAAACCCATTAACATATGGTGAAGCAATGCAAGTACCCAATTACTTGACATTGATCAGTGCCAAGGTCATGATGACTTGCACAAGGGAAATAACGTACAAACATGTAAGTAAAAGTATTTACAAGACCTTTACAACCTTTTTACAACTAATAGAATAAAACAAGTTTCGTTAATTATAATACTAGTAATTAGGGTTGTCAATTTTAGGTTTTGGATCGGATTCGAAATGCTTGATTATTTGTTTAGATTATAAATGACGTGGATCACATATGTGTCATTTTGTTTTGTCCTAAATTGATTCATGAACCTCTTCCGGACCAGGATAATATTTACTAACTTTGAAGCCAAAAGTATTTTATGTCTAATTATCTAACATTACATAAGGAATTTAAATGATCTAAAAAATACACAAATATTATACCAAATTTAGTATATATCGGTCAATTGTTACCTCATTTCTTAAATAATTTTCTTCACATATGAGATAAATTGGTGGATCCAACCAAGTCATTTAGTCGACAATTTGTTAAATTTAATATATTCTCTTTTAGTATATTGTAGATAAATTTAACCGTGACGCTTTATCTTTTTGTATCCCCTTTTTATTTGATCCTGTATGCCTCATTATTGTCAAATCTAAATGCATATCAAAGATAGGGAGTTTATATGTAATAAAAACTACACACATTTCTTATCCACATGTTATAAAGATATTAGTTTAAATCGGTCTCTCTTTACTTACTTTTTTAAAGTAATATTTTGAATATTGAGACAATTGGTTAATTCAAACAAGTCATTCTGTGGTTCATGTATCCAAATGGTTCCGGATATTTTTTAGGCTCGTAAATGGTTTTACACTTTCTTATGATCCATGGAACATGAAGATTATCCGTAAACCCGATCTAATTTATGCCTCTTTTATGATAATGAGAGTGCTTAAGAGTACAGGCCTGAAACTTACCATTGTTTTTTTTTCTTGCTTTGTCTATGTAAGTTGGTTTTCGTTGGTCGATTTGTTGTATTCGTTCAAATTGAATGTTGTGTTTTGTCATAGATGAATCGTACAATCCTACACAGCCCTTAGTGGAAAAGTTTATTGTTACTGGGCCATTGCATTTTTAAGACTAGCCCAATAAGGTATTTTTGACACCTTATGTTATTAACTAGTGGTATATAACAAATAACATACCTTAGAAACTACCCAGTTTCTCCACAACACTAACTCTTGCAAAGTCGAAGTCGTCAGCAGCAACGGTATAAACCATTCTCTACTATCAGTAAGACTACAGAAAAAGAAGGAGTACTCAGATAATGGCGATAACTCCGTCGGCGGGTTTGATTGGGAGGTTCTTCACTATCATCGATAGGCCACAAGCTAACTTCATGGTGAGTTTGCCACTATTTCTGATTTGATTAAGGCATTATCTGATTGCTTGACTTTAGCATTTTTAGGGTTAATTTGCCCAATTTCAGTATGAATTGTATTAATTGTATCTGATTGCTTGACTTTAGCATCTTTAGGGTTAATTCGCACAATTTCAGTAGGAATTGTATTAATTGCGGGATGCTAATCCAGTTTCATTTTAGTATGCACTGTTAAAATTGCTTTACTACCGCGTTTGATGCGTGTGTTTTTGTTCACTGTTAATACATCATATTCTCAATTAGCCACTTCTGAGTTGTTGATTATTGTTTTTGGGGATATAGTTTTTTAGTACTTAGTCAGCTAATAAGGATTTTTAGGGATCATATTGATCTGCTATAGATCTAATACCGGCCATAGATGGTGCCGGATCTTGCACATCATATTACTGTGTCGAAAGCAAATGCTATATACTTAATTAGAAGATGTTTGTCTTGTATAGTTAATCCCTGAGGATTTTGCTGTGAAGCACCTCTCGCCAACGGCCGAGCACGTCTCTGTTACTACTAACGACGGGCTGAAATGGTCGATGGAGTTGGTTGATGGACCTTATGGATTGAGTTTTAAGTCAGGATGGTGTGAATTCAGGAACTGGTACAGGCTGCAAGTAAACCAGATTATATTCTGGACAGTTTATGGAGGAAACACGTTCGTAGCGTCTATGTTCGACTATGATAGCGGCTGTGAGGTTCTCCGACAACTATCGCAGGCAACTAATATGGCCGGGCCGAATATTGTAATAAAAGAGGGTAATTTTTTGTATTATAATTTTTTTTTAATGTTTCGTTTTGCTTATCTTAACAATGGAAAAGACTTTTTGCTTGCAGGGCAAGATCTGATGGATATTGGAGTTTCTAAAACAGACAATGCCACCGATGAGCTTGCTGTAATTCCAACAACATACTCAATGACCAAAGGTATACTTGGATTAGCACATAGCTGTGCTTTCTATGTGTGAATCTTTTGAGCATGATCTTAATTAATATTGTTTGTAATACAATGGTTATCAGATATTTTAGAAACCACGGCTGAATCGAGTAATCGCGGAGATTGTAGTGGAAAAATCAATGAAGTGCCAAATAAAGGTTTATATATTTTTCATACACTGAAGTCTGATAAGTTTTATATTGTCGTTAATATATATTTTCATTATTTCAGGAAAGAGTACAAGTAACGTGAAGAGCATTGCAGTAACTGGTATTTTGCAAGGGTATCCAATTGGCGGTATAGGTAAACAAGTATAAACGTAGCTGTATCTTTAAAAAATTCAGTACACTATGCAAATTGGTGTACTAACTATTTATATTTAAGGTTCAATACGCCTAACCGTATTCGATAAAACAGGTGATCTTAAAAGGATGCAGCAAAATGAACCCGTTTCGATTGAACGAGTACCAAGAGGACCTAGGAAATGGTTCTTCGTTGTTATCCAAGAGGCACATGTTTCAGGATTTTATCGTATGGTAAGCATTACAACCTCCAGTTGCCCACTGACTAAATACCAGATTCAATTATTCTGAATAGCGTTCTTATGCCTTCACAGTACATTCCGAAGGACTTTGCTGAGACGAATTTGTCATTCGGGAGGAACAAGAGAGTCTGTTGTGTGTATGGTAAGAACGGACTGTGGGATGTCACTTGCAATTTCCACGGCGGGGGTGCTAGGATAACAACAGGATGGAAGCAGTTTGCGGAGGACAACAAAATCGGGGTAAACCAAGGTTGGACCGTAAACATTTGCCCTGTGGATGAAGACTTATGGGTATTCCAAAAAAACTGATACATGAATTTCGTTTCGTCGTCTGTTATCATTAGTTTAAATGTACTCATGCTAAATAATGCTTTTCGGAAAGTTAGTAGCAATTTAAAGTGCACCATTTTCGAATAGCCTGGATTTTGTGTTGTAATATATTCGTCCACCAAATATATATTTCGACTATGAGAGACAGCAATATGTCATTATTTATCTGTCCGATTTCATCGGATCAATTTCTTTGTTTGATTTCTGTTTTTATAATATAATTGTGACGTCCAATATCAAAAAGGCTTTTTAAATATAATGACATTGTATTTTGAAATATATCGATCGATTAATCGAAAGGAATGTAATTATCGATCGATGAACTTGGAAATAAAGAGTTTTTTATGTCGAGGGTTGCATATCTAATAAACTTATACTATATGTTTGAAATTAAATTGTTACAAATGTTCATTTTTTCAATAATATGTACTATGCAATCTGGAAAGTTAATAGTTCACCTGGATTGTACATACATAGCTTTGAAAAAGTCTTTGGGCTAGTAGAGTTGTTAAATACCTTTGCAGTAGTACTATTTTTGCAGTTTTTGTCTCTTAATATTCTTAGATTCACACTACTCATTCTTTTGTGATCATTACTGATTTCTTATTTAGAAATTTTAAGATAGAGAAATAGACACACATAACAATCCTACACCAAAAAACCCTCCATCAAAATGACCATTTCAGCACTGATCAATCCGGCAAGGCCTTTCCGGTTCAGGGTTAACCTGTGCGAGGAGGATACCAACTACTGTGTAAGCATTCCAATCTATGCATTTACACCATAAAAATAGTCATTTTTTCATCTATGTGTAATCTAGGGGGGAATATTAGACTCTGTTTTGATTTTTTCAGACAACGTGTATGTTACATTGTCATGTACTTCTTTTAACTCTGTTGATATATGTATACTCACAATTTTATTTCATTTAGAGAAGCAATGAAAGGAAAATCTAGCTGTTTTAAATTGCTCATATCAATGGTCACCCTATATCTGTTGGAGTTTCTTTCTGATTGATGATTCTTGTTATGTTGGTGCATTTCTGTTAGTAATATTAAATATAGTTTTTTACCTTCTGAGAAGAGCAATACTCTTTAGATATTCATTCAAAAACTATATCTGCAGCACCATGTCATGATAATCAATATGGATTTTAGTTGATATCTATGTGATTTGTTGAATATAAATTATTTTCTTATTGGTAATGTATACTTGATCACTTTGTCCTGTGTGATTTTTGATAAAAACATTCTAAGCAAAAGTGAAAACTAATATGTTTGATATATCTACCTTTCTATATACTCAAACATATACTGATTTTCTGAAATTATCAACAACATATCTACCTATGAATAAAGACTTGTTTATTGTAAGATGGACAATCTAGCCATAGAGCATGTACTGAAAGTGGTAAATTTATAGATGTAAGTTACACCTCGATCTACAGAATCCTGGTGGCATGTGTTCTTTTGTTTGGAATGTAGTTCTGTGTATATTTGAATAACATATAATGGCATGTAATATAGTTTGTTCAAATCATTTTAAATAGCGGATCCCTGAAATGCCTGGTGATGCTGAGTATCCCAACAAAGTTACACTGTCTACTGATGACAAGTTTGTTTGGAAAATGGATATGGTCGATGACTACTTAGGCTGGAGACTTGACGTAGGATGGTCAAAGTTCAGAGAGAACTACAGATTGGTAGATGAGGATACAGTCGCTTTCAGCTTTGACAAGGTGTCACACTTCCATGTAATGATATATGAGAAGTACTCTGGGATCGAACGTATACTTGTGCCTATTTCAGGGGTGAAATGCAGCTACTCGAACTCAGGATCAAGCTCAGAGTTTAATGACAGCAACATTCAGTGCTCACAGCTTCGACTAAGAGGCTCTCATTGTAAGGGGACATATTATCTTGAAGTAATGAAGTAGTTGTATACTAGTACCTAACATGTTGGTCTTTAAACATCTACTTCCTCCTGTTTGTTACAGCTGCTGAAGATGGATTACTCGTGCGGAGCTCGGAATTTAATCATGATTCAGATGATCAGACAACGAGTCGGGAAGGGAGTAGAGAGCCATTAACAAGGGAGCAGAGAGAATCGAGAGGTGAAAAAATCATATATGCAATTAGTTTTAAACGTGAATGAATGGATTAGTGTTCGTGAAATCATTAGGTTTTCATATATGTAGTGTCGACAAGGAAACAATCAAAATCCGCTTTGTGCTGGAACAATGATAGCAGAAAAAGTAGAGGTAATGGAGAGGATCAAATTATCGACACAAACCCTGTTTCATTTGCTGGTAAGGATTGCATACTAATCGCAAATGCTCAGATAGGTTTATGTATTGCAACTGGTTGATTGTGTGCTTTAGTCGATTTGTTAACTGTTTGAAGATTTTTGACGTGCAGTAGGGTGGTCTGGTGGAAGATACACCGGAGGATCATCGTCTAACATAAGACTTAGTGGATTAAATCCACAGCTGACCACACACCAGTACTTCAGGGGGATTTACAAGAATAGTGTTCCACCTCATCTGTCAGTTGTAATGCTGAGTTCATACGTTTCGAACACCTACACAATGGTAAGCTAATGTTATAGACTTATTGCATGTTATTTATACTTGTTTAAAAATCCGCCGTACACAACACAAACATCATTCATAATAAACCAAACTTGTTTACTATATAACTTTTGCGCAATTCAGAATCTGCCAATATCATGGGGGAGAGTCCACCTTAGGTTGGGTCTAAACAGGGTGACGCTGAACGTTTACTGCCAGGCAGGGACCTGGGATGTCACTTGTTCTATGAACCATGAGAAGGCAAGGATTGCCAAAGGGTGGAAGAAGTTTGCTATTGACAACCATCTCGCAACAAATGATGTTTGTGTGATCGAGATTGACGGGGATGATAAGATGTGCTGGACCGTTACGATTAACAGGTTCGCCTAGAGGGTCTGACTCCGGGACGGGATTATAGTGGGACGTAGCTTTTGTCGTCTACTTTAGTAATATAAGACAGCTAATCCACGAATCGAAACTTTTTAAGTCGCAATGTAATAATCGAATTATGCAGTTATCTTGCAGCCACTTTTCTATTAGTATTGTCTGTGTTTTATGACTATTTTTGTTAACATATGCATTATGATTCAAGGCTTTACATATATATATCTTAGTTGTGTATGCTAACAAGAATATACTGGTATTTTTTATTAACCATTAAGAAAACGTCGAACATTTGGTAGTCTGGTTCTAAGCAGTCTTGGCGTTCTGGAATATGTCTGATGCCCAGTAGGCATACTTTCAGCACCTAGATTTGTAAAATGATAACATGGCATAAACAAGCTAGAATACCATTCGATTAGATAGAACTCAAACCGAAACAATATAGAGCGATGGCTGATTATAGTCCACCAATAGATATCTAATATGTTATTCAACTCTTAAACAGTACTATACCAATGATCAGAACTAGCAGACCTATTATTATCATTAGTAGGGCTTCAACGGAACAAGGCGACACAATACTTCCTTCACAATCTTCAGCACCAGATTTCATGATCACCTTCTCACAAAGGTCGTTGTTCGAAACTTCGACTGGGAGACACCAGTCAATGAACAATCCACAGTCGACACACGAGTAGAAAAGCTTTCCAGGATTGTAATCTGTCGTCGACACAAGAATAACGCCATTGCCCTTGCATCCATCGAATAGGCAGGTCGCACCGCTGTAGCTGTGTCTTGATGTACTGTCCTGTTCAAGACAAGCTTCCATGACACCACGCTCGCAATCAGACAGACACCAACCCAAGAACTCTCCACAAACGCGGCATTGGTAATAGATCTTGCCTTTGTTTTTCTCTGAATCAGAAACTAGTATATATGTTTTTGCTTTGTAATATTGATGTTTTGGGCACAGGACACGACCATAACTGAGAGGGCATGGACTCTTTCGTTTTGAGGAGATTGTTGTGTTACTGGAAGACATGCTATAGATGGAAGCTATATTATCAACTTGGTGCTGACAATATTCAGCCATATTTATAGGAAGAAGGCCATTATGGAACAAATAAATGAGTTGTCCAGCAACGGCTAGAAAATGTCGAAATACCACAAACAGTAATTTAGGCTTTTAGTTTAACGGTACAAAATTTTAAATTTTCAATTTGTTTATGTTTTAAAACGGCTACAGATAAGTTTTGAATATTGGTTATTGGTGATCAATACTAACTCATGATTTTAACAAATCAGTATGACCTTTTGCTAATATGTCATTTTGATATTGTATGTCAAACCTTCATGATTATAACAAATTGCAAATCTTAATTTTCATGAGTTCCAGCTATAGGTATTTTGTTTTTTTTATAATACTTGTAATATTCGCACGCGAACTCGCGTTCTCATTTTATTTATATGGTGAAGTATATGTAGTTTCTCAATGTTTATGTAGTTTAGTATTTTCATTATTTTTAATGTTATTTTTATTCTTTTTCATAAATATTTTATTGTATAAATGTAATAATCACAACTTTTGATCTAATAACCACATTGTATAACTATTCTCAAAGTTAAAATAGGGAAATTGATTAAAAACAACTTCGAATATTATACCTACCTTAAAGTATTTTTTTTGTTAGGGAAATATTAAATAGTACTATATAATATGTGATAGTAACAAAAATAGAAAATTTGTTTTCAACGTCCTAACGTGTTTAATTTTTATTTAGCTAGTAAGATATACTAATGTGAGATATATAACAGAGGAGGGATATGGGAATGTCAAAAGTAGTTAGATCTTTTAAATTAAAATTGTGTCCTAACTCCTGTCTATGTGTTTGATTTTAGATATCAAGAGGTATTAATGTGAGATTTATAAAAGCATACATCAGATAAAGTCAAAACTTAATTAGACGTGGTCAAACTCAAAAAAATGATGTCCCAACTCCTTTCAATGTGTTTGTTCTTAGATATTACGATAATCTTTTTCATGTGGATTTTGGTGAATATATTTATACTAATTGTTTTGAAAGTCCACCTATTAATTTACTTTTTATCGAGTCCAATCAACATCATTGATCTTAATTAAAAAATAATTGATGTTTGGTATAAAACATATTATGTTTTAAATTTAAATGGTTGGTAACTTATAAATAGTTGACATCAATGGATAAATAGTTCGTCTGTAATGTAAATAGTTGATTATTCTATAACCAGTGGGTTATATGTAATGTAAGTTATCCAACTACATGTCCCATAGAGGGAGGTGGCCCAAACACTTAGTATCAGAATGATGTACATAAAACAATACTCTACCTTTTATACACTGAATATTAGCAGCCCATTTGATATGGACCTTTAGATGTGGTTATTTTCCAATGGGCGTTTGACTTGTATAAAAACCACACATTACTGTATATCTTCGCCCAAAATTAGTAGCCCAAATGAGGTTCTTATTTTAAATTGGGCAATAGATAATTTACTATACCGGTCAGTGCTATTCAAGAAATTGCCCAAAGCGTGGTCTTTATATGATTAATATGGTGTCAATTAAATTAAATCATGTTTCGTGGATGTAATAAGTTGTTCCAACACCAGATTTGTTTATTGGCCCAATGAGCTCATTTATGATCTATACTTGTTTTAGATATTCCAAAATAAGTACTGACACAACTATACCCTGAATTTCTAACCCAAATTTATAAAACCAATTGACAGTGTTGTTATCACGAATTTGCTTAATGACGTTAAATAAACCATAAATTACTGTATATTTTTGGCCCAAAAGGATTAGCCCAAAAGGAGTGATTTATTTTCCAAAATGGCGATTAATTATTTACTGCATCCCGAACTCCTATGCTATTAATGTGATGCCCCGATAAGATTATTGTTATAGACACTATAAGTTGTAAGACTATAATCATAGTATTGCCACATCATTGTAGATATATATCTGGAATTTTTTCATTAGAACCGAGTCTGAATATCTTACATGTAAGATAATAAACTTTGAATATCTTACTAGTAAGCTAACAAATAACAAAAGATACAACAAGAACAGTACTTCAAATCATAACTGATGATGTATCCTTAATGGTCTTAATGCTAAACATTACATAGCTGGAATTAATCAATATTTGCCAAAACAAGTACTTGAATACATCACTGATGATGTATCCTTAAGGCTCTTAAGTATTACCATTACATATTTGGAAATCATCAATATAAATATGAGTGGATGCATAAGTTCTTCATAAACGTACACAACTCAGATAGTTGAATATAATACCTGCTTCGTAGATAAAACTACGGAATAGCTCCCGTGCTGATGATGGATTCTTGGAAGGTCCTTAACATATTGGCTCTGTACTCACCGGCGTGTTGATCAGACCAATCAACGCGCTTAAACTCATGCCCCCATATGATTTGCTCTATGACATAGCAGATTATTGGACCACATTCTAAAGAGCCAGGTATCTGCTGAGGCGTATCAACATTCCGGACTGTCTGTGGCCTTGTCAGACACAGAGGCAAGCGCATATCCAACTTCTTGCAGCACATCTTTGTTGCCGCCTCGATATAATCAATCTGTTTAATCCAACAGGTGAATAAATAACACTATATCGATAAAACTTTTATGATGCATCGTTGTGCAATATGATGTGAGAATAAAATAAATTTACCAGCAATGTAGCTGCCCTCATGTGGGAATCGTGATCAATCCTCTGTCCTGTCGAATTATAGAAGGTCCAAACGTTTTTCCTGGTACTTAAATGCAGAAGCGTCCAATGATCAGATTCACCAGTGATAGGGCACTGAGATCCCGTAGTGTTTATAGGAATCACCCATGAATCATACTTCAGCGCCTCAGGGATTTTCTTGTCGATAAAACTAATAGCAGCATTGCTATACACATTATTCTCATGGAAACGAGCCACGTATTGCTGAGAATGAGTGTAAACACTAAATTATATAAGATTGGACTAAATTTACAAACATTATCAACTTTGATAATTGAAACAGTTTAAACACTTACCCAAATGGAACTTTTGAAGACGAAAGGCTTGTTACAAACAGTGCTCCTGGTCTCCTTTATTTGAGTTCCTCCACACACCTTTGTTATAAGTAGCAGCGCCCAAGTATCTATAATCTGAGCACATGGATATTGTGAGAATCAAACAATATTGATTACATTTTGCGGTATATGAACATTGCCTTGATCGTTTATAATTCATTAAGATGTAATAATGTAATTAATAATTGTACAATTGAATATCAAACTTACCGAATCAGTATATCGATCGTGATTCAAAATACGCTCAAGATCAGATAATCTTATAGATCCACTAAGCGCAGAGGTGTTAACTGTTAGAATAGTAGACCTGCAAACAAATACGATATCAGCTTTTGAATGATTAATAAGAGTCATAGGCATTGTAAAAGAACATTAACTATGTACCCTTCAGCCTTTACGCAAAATAGGCTTGCAATCCAGCTAGTGATTTCAAGACTCAACTCCTTATAACAGGGCAAGGATGTATCAAGATTCATTGGCCTCGGTGGTTTGTCTTGACCTACCGGTATTTCATCAAGATCAATTATATCCATTGTTCTAGCCTCCTCTATAACAACTGCCCGCTGAATGAAGTTTTCCTTACGCCTTGCAATTTTCGTATTCTCTGTGAGAGGGGACTCACTATTTATGACAGGTTCAGTTTCATCCGAGCTTACATCCCACTTAATAGCAAGTGGTGTGTTATTCTCTTGATCAGTAGACTTTAAAGTCACACTTGCGCCAGCACGCTTCTTCTGAAGATACGGGATGTCAGTGCCAACAACGAATGTTTTGAGGGATGATGGCTCCTTCTTTATTGAGGGTGGTAGAGGTGGACGGCCAGCGGAATTGGGAGTTGACTCAACAGGCGTATTGTCATATTTGACAGGGCCACTGAAGAGATTGTTTGGTTTCAGCGGAGTAGTAAAACAAACCATCTGCTTGCTATTATTTGAGTCTTCTATTATTGGAGCCTTTGCCAATGCAGAATTGCTGGAAGTGTGATCCTGAGGAGTTGAGCAGTTGGTGAGTACAATGTTATTGTCAAAGTTGGCTATGATCTTGTCCTTCTTCAACATCTCTGCTTGAATGATATCATGATCGACCATAAGGTTCCTTATCCTGTTGCCCATTTCAGCCATCCTCTTCCCCATGATCTTGCTCTCCCCTTCCAGTCTGTTAGCTCTCGTGCGTTCAATCTCATAGTTAACTTTGTATTTGGCCATTTCTGTTTCAGCCTTCTTTTGTGCTTCCTCGCAGTCTCTCACCCTCCCACTAATTGTTTTACGTGAAGATTCAGAATGAGATAAATCTGTGTTCAGTTTGTCTATCTGACTTTTCAAGCTAGACAGAATGGACTTGTTGCTATCCTTCTGTGCCTGCGTCATCTCAAGAGAAGTTGCAAGTTCAGCAGCAGCTTTAAGATCACAGATTATCTTCTTCAATTCGACAATTTCACCCTCGAGATTTGTTATGGAAACAATCTGAGCCTCATTGATGTTAATAAGCTCTTGCATCCGCGAACTGTTAATTTGCAATTTTTTGACCATCTCTGTCTCTTCCACCTTGGCAGGAGAAGGTCGATCAACAACTGGTGAGGCATCGCAAGGTCTGGCTGCTGCTACCAGCCGTCCTGAGGGACCAATATTTGTGTCCAAGTTATTATCATATTCAATAAGATCAGACCAATTGAATGCCGGAGAGTTGAATGCTGGATCGCTGAAATCGAAAAGATATTTCTGAGAAGCATTTTCTTGGCCTTCACAAGTGGTAACCTGATCCATCTGATTCGATATAACTAACATGCTTGAATTTAATGTGGCATCAGCAACATGATGCACTGGCTTCGCAGGGCTTGAGCATGTTTCCGATGCAGCTGGAACTGAATCATGCTTTTCAGCCTCACAAGCAACTTCAGTCTCTGTCTTATTGGAGTTGGTTGACTTATTGTTGGAGTCTGCGTCTTTAGCAACTGGTATGGCTAAGTGTGGCTTAATAACACCAGGCATGTCACCATCAAGAAGTTGAATTTCTCGACGTTTAGCAGTAGTCCCACTTAAGACGTTCTGTTATGAGTTGGAATGGCAAGACAAATCAATAAAAGTACACACATTTTTTCAACAACTTCATGAAAAAACTTCTAATCAGCAAGATAATTACCAGATTCCCGTTGTCGAGATCCAAATCAATTCCTGCCATTGATTCTTTCAGAGAAACAAGAGACCATTTGCGGAATCGAGGGAAGTATATCGCGTTTGAACGGACAGCAATCAGATTAGTAACCTCACAAAACCAAAACTGCAGGATAGTTAAGGAGATAAATTAGCACTAGTATAATATGTTATAGAATTGTTATAAACATGAATAAAGCTTATATTCTAGGAGTATTACCAGTAGGAATATAGAGCAATTGGCAACCTTTAGGCTCCTAGTTTTATGTATCTTTGACATCAACTCGCCTAATACATATGATGACCAGTCATACCTGCAGATTTTGTCAAGCCTGTTAACATATTTGAGTACCTCACCCTTCAGACAGTAATTCTGGTTTGGAAGGAATAAGCCTGAGAGAACGAATAAGTGTACAAGGCGTGCAACATCATCGGACACATGAGGTCGTGTCTCATCACAATTGATCAAATTCCGCAGCGCAGGCAGGATAGTGTTCTTTTTCAAATGGAAGGACTTCATGTCTGAACCTGGCCAACACCTAGATATGAAATCAAATGTTGGAATGTTTCGACTTAGAGCTTTTATTGGAAGTTCGCCATCTCTGATTCCAAAGATCAACTCCATGTCGTCTCTACTAGGTGAAACAATCCTAGATGAAATCTTGAAACCATTCATGCCTGGTTTGCGCGGTGCTACATACTGATTAATAATTGATGCAATACATGTATCACCCTTTTTTTATAGATTGTACTCTTCATTGTCCATATGGATAGTTGCATCAATAAGGTACCAGAACGGTGTTGACTTCAATGATTCCAAATGTGCATCACGTAGTTTCAGCGACTGAAGTTCACGTATAACTGATTGCAGGTTGCACCTGTAGTGTGGAGGAGACTCCTCTAAAAAAATAGAGGATTGTGTGAACTTTATGATAAATGATGTTTTAAACTAACTGAGAAATATTGCAGTGATACATACTCTTGCCATTCGCAACGAACGATTCACTATCACTTCCATCCATTTCGCATTCGTCTAAGATAATTAGTTTCAAAACCAAATGGTTATCTTCTGTATAATATATTGCTACTGATTATTGCACAATACAAAAAATAATTTAAGGATTACAACAAAAGGAATTACCATTGGTTGATAGTTTAGAAGATGCACCCCTCCGAATCCTTCGGATTTTAACTATATTACACAAAAAAAAAATTAGATGCTTGATTTCAGAACTATAGCCAGTACATAAATATAATCTGTACAATAATTCTTCATATGCTACCTCTACTCTTGTTGTTCTTTGATCCCTTCACCATGTCTCTTGATGGCCGATCATCATCTAGTTATAATATATAGTAAGTGGGTCAAATTATAACTTAGGCGTGTTGTTTATAGTATACTAAAATCCAACAGACAAGAAACAATTACCAGCAGTATCACTAGAATAGTCGTTGCATGTGTCGTTGACTTCCTGATTAAGATATTCATCTACATGTTTTTTGACAGCATGTTAAAATCTGAATGTTCTAAATATCAAATTCTAAACATATGTGTTTTGTCAAGTTAAAGGGCCTTTACCACTTTGTTCTTCAGAATCGATCTCAACAACTCTGTTGCTTTTTTTTCCAGGACAGTCTCTCCTATCTTAAAGTAAAAAAGGATTTATGTCAAATATAGTGATGTATAAACGAAAACTTCGCATGATTTGTTAAATTTACTATTTTTTCTTTCAGTGAATGATAGATAAATTTCACCTGAACGCTTGATGTTCTGTATTCCCTTTCTCTTCGATCTTGTATGCTTCCTTGGTGTCAAATCTAAATGCATATGAAATATATCCGAATAGTTAATACAGATCAATATAATGCAATTTGATTTTAATGAAGATAACAAAATATAGAAACAAGAGATTTGTCGTTGAATACCTTTTCTTTTACGCTTTGTGTTACGCCCGCATGACTTTTCTTTTTTGATAAATCTCACTGGCTCCTCTGCGATCTGAATCAGAGTTTGAGCTTGGAACTTCGTATACAACAGCACGTGGACGCTTCACCTGGTCTTTTACATCAGCTGAGACAGAGGATAGTGCTTCTCTTATGCCTGATCCGCGACGAATACGGCTATTCGGCTGGACATCGGAATCATTGTCAGCTGTTGGGGCCATCTGCAGAACAAATCTCTCTGTTATTGTTTGGCCTGAAGTTGGAGTTTGATTTTTTTGCTGTAAGGGTTTGATGTTTTTCAGTATGAAACTGGAGTTTGAAATTTGGGGATAGATAGAAAGGTTGTTTTACAGCTAGACAAGTTATGTACGATGAATTAAATAGTGGACCCCTTTCCACTGGACTACGTTGACAAAATTAGTTTTAAAGGACGATGTCTGAGGGTTTAGCAGTTAGCACAGACGTAGTACTGCTTCCTAGTTTTGTAGCTTG
>JAYMSL010002187.1:0-14893 GCA_036897195.1 Plantago coronopus
AAGTCCATTGTATTTTTAAATTTGCAATTGGACACGTGTCACGTAATTAAGCTGCCACATGTCATAGAGTACCCAAATTGAAAAAATGGACAACTTAAAATACCTAAACTGTGCATGGACAACTTAAAGTACCAAAACGTGATACCGGACAACTTGGAGTACCTTTTATAGATTTTTTTCCCTAACTCATTACATATCATTTCATGCATAGTTGTCAATCTCAAAAAACGTCTCAGCCAGTCACTCATTCTAAAAGTTGTGGGCCACTGAAAACTTAAAAGTCTCGTATTTATGATGTTTTTGAGTTTTTTCTCAAATTCGATCACATATATTGAGTTTAGAGGGAGAATAGGAGCCCTGCGAAGATTGCTAAGTCCTCGAATGGTCATAATAGTACGTATCTCTTTATATATATATAATAATAATAATAATAAATTCATGGATAAATTTTTTAACAAATTAAAAAGAAGGGAAAAGAACTATATATTTGTATGTTGTGTTTCTTCCAACAAGATTAATTACAGGAATGTCGAAATCTTGGGAGTCCAATTTTACGGCCAAGCAGCTTAGCGTCTTGTTGGATTTGTCTTCTGTATTCACCAAATGTGAAGTTTGTATAAAGAGAAGGTTGTTTGAAGCTGGAAATGGTGGAATCATACGAAGGGCACAGGAAATATGCTATTGAGAATCTCTCCACTTTTGTATTTGCCATCACCTTGTGCTCCACACTCTTATATAAATCATTGCTCCATGCCTGCACCATATAAATATATATACTCATTACACTAATATTCCTAAGGCTTTACCATTAAAATTGAAATTAATAATATGAATAATATAACCAAAACACGTTAGACTTGTTGACTTTATTAGGAAACCAAGGGACAATGGTTCGGCACAAATATTCCTCATCAAGTAAATATTAGACTATGTATATATTCCTTAATACTACTCTTTTAAGCCTTTAATATATAAGTCCTTTTCAAATCAAGTAAATATTAATTAAATTGACAAGGGACAAAGCTTACATAAGAAAATACTACTCTTTTAAGCCTTTAATATATAAGTCCTTTTCAAATATTCACCCCATATATACTTGTCCGCGTATTTTACAGGTTATTATATGCGAACATTGTTTTAGTGGTTAAAAATTGAAAGCATTAAAAATAAATTATGATGGAGCCTCTTATATATATTAAAATCTAACAACATGTTCTTTCTTTTCCAAGAAAAGGTCATTTTGAAAAGGACTTATAATTCCTAAAACGGAAAAGAACAAGGCATAAGTAATGGTTCATGATTCATACTTATCTTAGTTTAAAGTCAAAATAACATCACACCAAATGAGACATATTCTATCACTAGGAATATATCTAGATATTATAGTTATCAATCATTCAACAATTAAAAAAGTTTACATTATTATAGTGCGCAAAAGCAGCAGGCATCTTATAGCAGAAAGGTCATCATTCATCAACAAACATTAGTTAGGCAAATGTAGCAATAATTCACTAGTTTGGTTCCTTTTGTGTTCTTTCATTTGCAATGTTGCGGTTTTTTCGAATCGATAAAAGAGTGAATCGAACTTCAACCTATTGGTTGGAGGTGAAGAGTATTATTGTTAACATTTATAAACGATGAGAAAGTTGTTAATTACCTGAAATAGATCGCCAATGTTGACTATAAGTGCTTCGTTGTGAGGCTTGACGGCATACCATTTGGAATCCTTGAGGAGCTCAAGTCCTCCAACTTGGTCTTGGTGAAGTATTGTTAGAAAATCGCTATCTGTATGTGGCACCAAACCGTGTACCTCAGATGATAATGGACATGGAGGGTAGCGATTTAAACGAAGAAAACATGTTTCATCTGATATCATCTCTTCGAATACTTCCATTGTCTCTCCCAAACTTGTGACCAGCACTTCAGTTAGCACTCTAGCCAATCTCTCCATTGATGCTGCATACTCTACTAGCACTTCCCTGCAAGTGATCACAACATGGTTGCTAAAGATAACAATCATACAATGTCAACTTGAGGAACCCGTCAATACATCTTAAACGTTGTGATTTTCTCAAGTTTTGAAGATTCTAGTCTACAATGTGAAAATTATCTTATGAAAGCGCTAATTACAAGGTTTGGAATTTGAGTCCGACATTAGTAATATAAGATATTGAGACATTGAATGCACTTGCTATGGGACTGAGGAAGTAGCTTTTTGAGGTTGGATGTGAATATGCGGTTATCGTTGTTAAGTTACATATGAGCATTGTTGGATTAGATTTGATTGCATGACGTACCTTAGAGAGTAGAAGTCACCGTAGCAAGCTTGGTCCGAAATCTTGGTAAGTGGTACATGAAATGCTTCAGACCAAGAGAAGTTATTCGGGGAGACGGCGTTGGGAGCTCCCCACCTATACGAGTTATTCAAAAGTCCGCAAGTGGACTTTGTATCAAAACTCGCATTGAAGAGCTTGATTTGCTCTCTCCTCATCGTATTCAAGAGTTTGGTACTAATTCCATGGTTCACCACTTGGAAGAACCCCCATTCCGAAGAAGCCTGCACAATCTTGGCCATGCACCTGGCTCTTTTGCACTCATCTTCACTCATTAAATCCGATATATCAATTATCGGCATAGATTCATCACACACATTCACCTTGTCGCGTACCTCAAATGCACTAGTAACGTTCTTACAACTCTGGCCGAGTATTCTGGTGTAGTGATGCGCTAGAGGTGGATTAATTGATTCCGCAACCATAGTGTATAGTGTAGAAATAGAAAAAAGTCGAGCCAAGTCGAGTCAGGGATGTGAAAGTGTTTGTGGCTGGGGGTGGATGTGGAAAATGTGATGTAGAAGTTGGGTATTTATAAGGTTAAGGCAGAGGGTGAGACGGCAGAAACAGGAAAAACTGCCAAGAAACAAAGAGACAAATTATGACAAATGTCGACCGAATGTAGCCTTGACTAAGAAAGAGCAGTTCACGTGTGATAATTATGTACGTGTGTTTCTTTTGTCTTAAGGGACACACTCAATTTGTTCGGTCTTTTAAACATATGTAGGCCATATTAAAAGTTGAAGATCCAAAATTCTTTGACTTTGTTAAGTCTGAACGCCCGAAAATTGTTCCAGATGCTCATTCAAAAATTCGGGCAGCTAAGTGCAGACAATAAAACAAGAGGTCCAATAAACAATATCACGTGGAGTTATTGGGGTGGTCGATTGAGAAGTTGGAGTTGTGTACATAATCGGACGCGTTTGTATTCTTTTGGTTATTAAAGTACGTTATTTTCTTCGAAATGGAGTAATGGTAACTCTGGCTACATCGATTTGTAATTAGTTAATCGATATATGGAGTCATTAGTCAAATAAGAAAGGAAGTTGGAGATGTGTATAAACAAATTGACAAGTTCGATAGTATTGTATTTGCTTTGAAATACGGTTTTGCAACTTCAACTAAAGCACTTTGTGATTAGTTAATTGAGAGATGAATGAACAATTCATGACGCAACATATGATATTGTCATGATATACTTGTCAAAAGAATTTAATATTAATAACAGACAAGACCTTATTTGGACTCACTTGTGAAGTACCTTTTCATCTAGTTTTCTGGAAGCATCTATTTTGTATTACCTTTTCGACTTTGATGAAAAGGATGAGTTGTTGAATTCCTTGCTTTTACGTATATATAATGTTAAGCAGATACAATCAGGGACTATGATGTGCAACAAGAATCCATATAGATCAAACATGAACCAACTATGATTGAGGAACACGGAGATGTCATAAACCGGAGAATATTAAGAATCTGCACATAACAGGTGAATATGTGCAGCCAAACGGTTCACTTGCATTCTGGACATGGTCTGCAATAAAATTGTTTGACTACGAAAATTGAAACTAGAGGTCGTTGTGCCATCTCTTCTTGGGTCATTTCCGGTTCACTTTTCAATCTACAAACGGACAGAGAGAGAGAGAGACATATATAACTTTCGGATGCTCGATCCATATCGTACCATCTCTCTAGTCCATGCAAGTAACTTTCCCGTGGGCTTGATCTTACGTTGCACTGCTCAGATCATGCCTTCGGGTTCGGGGTCCAGGAAAAGGTTTGGAAGCTACACCCATCATCATTGTGGCAACAGTTTTACACAACTATCAACTTTCAATAACCACTCGGAAACTAAAGATGCTGTAAATCTTTCTAAAACCTGTGAAGAACATCGTAGTCATGGAATAGCAAGAAATAGCAGTAACAGAAATGATAAATCGATAAAATTGAGATTCTATGAAACAAATACAGAACATCTATGCAGAGCCCCTGAAGGAATTTTTGAAAATTAAAAATTCAAATATTCCGTAGATATTGTCAGTAAAGGTTCTTCCTCAGCAAACAAATGGGAGTACTACTCCCTGGTTAGTCCTGATGTTGATCTTCCATTGACTGAATATACTTCTCTAAAGATGGCAATACATTGAGACACTATCTATAGTTCTCCGGCAAACGGTAGCCAGTCATCACTAGATTATCTGTGAACATCTTGCCAGTCTTTGGCATCACATGCCAATGCAAGGTCAGATTGAACTCCTTACCACGGAGATTGCTTCCCTAGAAGTTTAGGTGGAAATTAGATGAAAGTGAATTAAGGATAATATTCTTGAAAGTGAAAGCTTGCAAGTCACTCACTTGGTCCACAAAACGATACTTGTTTGATGTGTGAATCCAGAATTTTGAATGTTCTTTGGAAGGAATGATACCATCCCACAAGGATACCTGTTGAAACAAATTGACATCAATTTAAAACTCATCCACTCATCTATGTTCACATATTCTACTGTATAACTATTCCTTAATATACATAAGTTAAGCACCTTTGACAGTACTTGTATTGTGATTTATGCAGACAAAAAAACCATGCTGGTGATGGTATGTGTCATGCGTGCTTCTCAAACGTGCACCGTCTATTTTTCAGTTTCTTTTTCCAAGTACCAGCTCAGCCAAAGTTATTTTCACTAAAAAATAACTACGTACTTTCTTCACCTTTTTCTTCATTGCAGACCAAAAAAATGCCAATAGAACCACTGAACGTCTAGTTTTGCAGTAAATTAGTTTAAATATTTCACTCCAACAGGTTCCCAGTTTTCCCTCATACTGTCCCAGGTGAAGTCTATTTCGGTCACGAGTATATACAGTTCTTGTCCTATGCTCAAATCTTAGCTCTTCTTCTACCATTTTTTTATTTATATTTTGTTTGTATAGTGGTATAATTGTAAGTTTTTCTCTATGTACAACATAATATATATTAAAAGTGTATGCATTTATTCAAGTTTAAGAGGAAACAAATGGCGGTTTTAGGAAGTATTTGTGAATACTCTGAAAGTTTATTATTTAACTGTTTTATCTTGTTCAAGTGCATGCACCCTGTTATACGCCTTCAGCCATATGACTACTAGTAGCTACTAAGCATCATGATGCACATAGTATAGTTAACAACTATTACAAGATTAATTCAACAGCATCCATGAGATATAGGCTCTTAACAAGTACCTGATTCAAGGAATTCTTTGGAGTCTTATACTCTGCTGCTAAAAATACAAACACCTGAAAGTTCAAGGTTAGATGGTCAGATCGAAAATAAAACTCCACATAAACATGTCAGATCCAAACTTCAATGAGAGAAACTGCAGAGAAGGAGAAAAGAAAGGGTCCCCCATATGAGGGACTAATGACATTCAAGAGGTTTTTTTAACTCTCCAACACTGGCATTATTTGGGGACCACGATAAAAAGTAAAAGAAAACGAACATGAGATGCATATGTTTCACCCACTCGATTTGTATGTGAGTAAAGGCATGGTGACCCAGTCACCACCCATCCAATTTCAAATTCAATGACCAAACCAAATAAAAGTCAAAGGAATCCAGCAAATGAACATAGAAGAACTCATGAACTTTTGAAGACTTTGCTGACCTGCTTTGTATTCCATGTGAACAACGACTCCAAGTTCGCTGAAACATTCAAATTCAGACTGACCTGTATCAATAGAGAGGAGAACTTAGATTTCCAGTTGATTTAATTTGACTTCTTGTGTACATGGAGAATGGGCAATGGCAGTAAATCAAAGAAGCCATCATGTAATTTTTCGTTTGTACTCGTGCTCTTCTGAATTAGGCAGTTCGGCAGTCAAACAAAGATTCCCTCAAGCAAATGCTACAATTCAGATCTACTCGTGAATGTGAAACAGAGGACGGCGAAAAATCAAAGGTTGCATGCATGGTGATGCTAATTATCATTCACATAGCCTTAACATGTACATTGCTTAGACTAAGATTGACGGAATTTTGTAGCTTAAATTCAAATGAAACTGATAACGATCAAGCTGATAAATGATAGCATGTGGTGATACAGTCTCAGAATAGTCATCCTATAGATATGTGCCAAAGTTACCGAATTAAGTTCCTGGCTAGTTATGAAACATTTTGGTATCTGCTATGTAGTTGATACTGTCTGGACCCAGTGATTTAAAACCCCACTCTATATATAATGCCATACTGATGATATCAATAGCCAAATACTGGTGAAGCCAATTCTAGGGAGGGGGCACCATTTATATAAAAACAAATAAAAGAAACCCTTCCCCTCAACACCAAACTTCCAAGACAAACTAAAGCAATAGCAGAACCTCCACCCCACCAACGACTATAAAGATCTGTAATCCGATAATCCTTAAACAAACATCGAGAGCTTATCTCAACACAACCTCCAAATATCTAATTAGCTCATTAATAGAAAAGAAAAAGAGACTGCAGGCGCAATATATTGCACCGAAGAACAGGATTCAAACACAATTTTTCAGAGAACAATCTCTAGATCTGCAAACACTCATGAGTAATGAAAAACTGGAGTGACAAATGTGCCTAAAATACCACAACTGAGATGAAATTGATGTTAACAAATAAAATAAAAAAAACGGCATAAAACAAAATGAAGCCATTGCGGCAGCTCATCTGCAAGCAAAATTCGAGTGAATCATAACAACACTGAAAAACCAAAACAGAAAAGAAAGAAACAAGTACCTCATCATCGCCATCGGGCTTCTTTTGAAACCAATTGATGTTCAAAACCTACAATTGTACCAAAAACACAGACCAATTAGGGTTTATCAAGGAACAAGTGAATTGGGTATTTGAATGATTGTTGTTGAAATTACTTACTTGGACTTGAGCGGTCGGAGAAGGAGTGTTGAAGGTATCAGAGAAAGAGGCCAATCCGCAGATCAGAGCGAGGATGGTGACCGCAAACGTTACCAGAGCATTGGCTCTGTACAAAGAAGCGTGCATCTTCTTCTTTTTCTCAGTTTGATTGGGTGTTTTTGTCTGTAAAAAGATGAAACGTAGATTTTGTTCTTCAGGCCAGGGGTTTCATTTCCTCAATTGAAGGAGCCAATACATAATTTTAGAAAGTGTATTGCTACTGATGTGATATTTACAAATTGAGGGCAAACATGCAAATACATAGTAATTTGTATCTCTTGTAGATATTTGAGGAGAGTACGTGGAGGGAGAGTATGCGAGGAAGTACCCGAAAATTAATTGATCGAGGTTCGAAGCTTTGGAGTTTGGGCCAATGTCGGTATTCATGACATGAGATACACGTGTAGGCCGTATCATATTCTTTGCACGTGATCCGCACTGATTTGAGAGCAAACTTTTTTAGTTATAAAATTGAGGATCCACTAATCCGGTTTGCTAAATGGATCCAACTCAAATTTTAAAACGCCACGTCACAAAATGATGGCGTGTCATGTTTCTTCTCTCTTGAACGAAACTTCTTTTTAAATAATATATAGATTATATGCAACTTAATTCATATTCATTTATTGCATATTGTCGTTCTTTACACTTTATTATGTCATTAAAACTTACTCCTTTCATTTTGTTCTGTCCATATTTTCTCAGGTGGAATTATTTAGGTGAGTATTTTCTTTTGCTCCTTGGGGAACTTAGTATAATCATAGAATACATGGAGTGTGTGATTCATTCGTGATTATTTGCAAACTCATAATAATCGTTGGACCTAGTCAATGGCGGAGCTGGGGGGGTCCAGTGGGGGCACCGGACCCCCCTCAAAAAAAATATATTTTTTTCAAATATTTTTTTTTGAATAAATATCAAGTATATTAAATATTAATTTTAAGAGTAGTTAGTTCTGTAGCCTAGTGGCAGATTGCCTTGTCCAACGTAAATCAGCTCTGCATGATCCAGGATCGAACCTTCCTCCTCTCAGCTATTTTTAGTTTTTTAGTATTAATTTCACATTTGTGTTTTAGCATTAATTACACATAATATTGTTTTTACTTTTATAAACTTTTGATGTTTTATTTATTTTGTTTTCATTATCTTCCTTTCTACTTTTATTTTAATTACTTTTATCATTCTTGTATTCAATTTTTTTGTTTTCTTTTCTCATACTTACAATTTATTTATTTACGATATTTTCTTTATATTGTGTTCCTTTAATTACTTTTATAAATCTCTTGTTGATTTATGACATTTTCATTTCTCCTGCTTATATTTGCTTTAACTTCTACTATATATACTTTCCAATGTCTACATTCTAAATTAACATAAATTATGTATATTATCTAGATGACTATAAATTCATATTTTAATGATAATTTTTTTTCTTCAAATACATTTCCATACTCATTTTATACATTTATATATTTTTCTTTGTTCACATATGCAATTAATTTCTTAAACTATAATTACTAGCTTAACTATATTATACATATCATTTTTTATAATTAATTTATGTATTCAACATTATGCATTTTGAACTTAAGATAAAAAGATTTGGCCGTAAACAAAGAGTAATAAAACTAGATGAGATACGACACCACACATTTATCTAATTAATTAGAACATTATAGTTTCAATTTTACATTTTTTAAATAATAATATTAAAGACACACATGGTCATTTAAATCAAAATTTTCATTTTTAATGTAAAATAATATTATTTGACTTTATGACATTTTGCTATTCCTAAACAAAGCGTTCGCTCCTTTTTTTTTTTTTTTTTTAAATGCTCCCATTTGGACCCCAGTGAATTTTACTCCTGACTTCGCCACTGACTTCACCTCCAACTAATAAGTCGGGATTCGAGTCACCACTTTGGTATTTCCAAAAATCACACTCACACAGGTCTCCTTTCTCGATCTTTAATTCTTATCACATAATATCATATCATATCTAGAACAACCATATTAATAAATTTACTAGTCAAGTTTACATCTGTTTCTTATCCTTATCTGCTCTCCAGTCTCCACAAGACTAAGGAGGGTTCTTTAGTTCATCTTCTTTAATTATGAAAATCTTCATTGACTCTATGGGATATGTCTGGAGTTCATTTGCAGGTCAATCATTGAATTTCTTCATTGACACTTAAAATCAAGATTGGTGAAAATGTGTTAATCCCATAACCATGCAATTCAATCATTTCACATAATGTTTATGGCCTCGATCGGGTTTAATATGCAATAACAAAAGAGTCATAAAGTGATCTAACGGTAGAGGGGATGAATTGCAAGTAAAAGATATGGACTGTCGAGCACAAATTTATGAGTTACTGATATTTACTTGATATTTGTTCATTTGCTGATTCAAAAAGGAAAAAAAGACCTAACGAGGTCCGATATGGTGACTGCCTGACTGGTACTACTACACTACTCAAGCACATTTAAATTCAACTCTAATTCCTTCGAAAAAGCTCCACTACACTAATCTTTATCAAATATCACTACCAGTATCCAAATTTACACAAATTAACCCTCTCTGATACATAACTAACAAGCCAAATGCTATACTAATAAATCAGCTAATAATTAGAATTTTTACACGTAGACTGACTACACGTTCACGACATCATCCTTGGAGTGTATGAAAACTCGGGCAGTTCCACACCCCAAGAAAAACTATAGATAGAATTACGAAGACGTATATACCAATGGCGTAGGCCTTCATAAACCTAGCACCAACAGTAGATTCAGATCCCTTTCCTTTGAGGCTCTCAGCATTCAAACGGATCCTTCTGGAAGTAGTTCCTTGGTTTGTCGAGTCAACTGCACTAGGTCGATCTTGTAGCTGGCGTGGTCTAATCTTGATTCCAGTCCCATTAACAGGAGTACGGTTATCTTCACCAGCATATGTACCATAAAACTGGTGATCCAGATTGTAGATGTTCGTGGTCAAACCACCTGCACTGAGAAATGAAGTATCTCCTCTGACAGCGTAACTGGGAAAGGCAGCATTAGTAGATGGTGCCGCTTGGAACAAATTGGGATTCCAGTGTGCCTGAAGCAAGTAAATTACATTAATATAAGCATTAGGACTTAAAAACTTAACTTGCTGGAATTGTATTATATCAGCCGTGGAAAATGATTAAACGCGTGAATGATCCCCATTTCACACTCAATGGGAGTATCTAATTTCTAATTAAGGTGAGAATAGATAATTCTGTGAAGAAATATCTAAATCTGGCCTAGATAACACCTAGACCTTGTTGAATAAATTAGTAAATGTATATACTTGCAACATGAACATGAATATCAGCCGCAATATCAATAAGACCTAGTATGCATGGTTTAGGTCAGAATTTCAAGCAACAATTACAAATAATGAAAGCATGCCAACAAGGAAACAACAACCATACCTGTGCTTGAATCATTTCTGCACTGGTATCCCTGTGAAAATAGGATTCGTTCACTTTCAAGGCATATGGTGTTTTATTTAGACCATCTACAAAATCATGGTGTCCACTTGGGATGGTTGGGTTACTGTGACTAGTTAACTCTTCATTAAAGTTCCTCTTGTTCTCAAGATCATCTAAAATCGATGCGAAGGATACATCCTGTTCGTATGTGCCATCTTGAAAATGGGACCCGTTATGATCATTGCCGAAGTCATCAGCAAAAGGAGAACCTACGCAAGTTCCCAAATCAGTGTAGTCACTCAACTGCAAGGTATGTAAGTCATCATCATGAGGTTGATTGTTTGTACGTCCGTCAGGAAGAGGAATTTCTTTCACTGGAGCATATACCTAAAATAATAATTACGGAAACCAAATACAGATCAGGATGTAAATACCTTTACTTACAAAGATGTCAAAACAAGTGCTTAAGTATTCATAACTAACCTCCGTAAACAAGTCTTCTCCAGACTGATTGACACCATCAGATTCAGAGCTTTTCACAGGCACTAATGTAGTAGTTGTCGTGTTATCTGTCTCACTCTCATTTATAGCCCATATCTTTCTATCCTCAGTTGCATTGACCGTTTCTGCCTCCAGAAGTGCAGGTCTGCGGCATACCTCTACTAATGATATGTCATCTGGAGATGATTTGCTGGTGGAAGGAGAGCATCCTGTATGCTCAACTTCATCGTATTTTGAATCTTCTAACTTCTCATCCACCTTATGAAACAAACGACACAAGACATAGTCCCCCTGTGACAAATCAGACAAAATAGCGTCAAGCAACTATAATTCAGATCCAGTCAGGACGTGAGCGTTTTGGGATGGCTGGATGGAAAAATTAGGAACCAGATCCAGTTCTTCATTTCCCTTCATTCATCATTCTATTCTAATCTAAACTTTTTCTTACTAGGTTCCAAGGTGTTTCTCTCAGTTCTATTGAGCTCAGTGGCCAACTAAACGTCCTCACATCATCAAACACGCAACTGGAGAAGCGCACCAAATACCAGCCCTCCAAATATAAAATACCGACTGTCTAATACATTAATGTACCAATAGGATATTAAAGAAAGATTTCCGGAGTAGAAACAATAGGTCTTGAGCAAATGTCAGGGTTTGAAATCACATGATTGGGAACATACTCATAGGCCATATAGAATCAATGATCCCACCACAATTAGTAGGATGTTGCAATGATCGTCAAAAAACTAAATTTCCTTCTGCTACTAACCAGCCTCAGATAAGCTGAAGGTATTCTCAGAATCACGTTTTAACAATCAGAATCATTGTGAATAAGCACTAAGAAACACTCTAATCTGCTAAATTATATTTGCCATAAAGATGCTAGGCCATGAGAACACAATTTATTTGCTTCATCTGTGAAGGCAAACAAGATTGATCTGGTATGCATTCTTGTTAATATCTTAAAATGGAAGGACAACAAAAAAAAGAAAATGATCCCCAAGATGTGCTGCCCGAAAGATCATGGGGAAACTAATGACTTCTTAATAATCACCTGTCCAGGGGAAGTGCCGTCAAGGTCTGGTTCCGTGGCGCGGTATTCGTGCATGATCCAATTAGTTCTTTCACCCTTAGGAGCACGACCCCTGTAAAAAACTAGAGTCTTTTTCATGCCAACTGTGTAGGTGTTAGAACCACCAGAAGATGATGGCTTATGAAATTTAATTGTTCGATCCTTGCCAGTGGCCTTCCAGTAACCTGCCTCTGTGGCTCTATTAGAGCGATGCCCATTTGGGTACTTTCTATCACGGGGGCAGAAGAAGAACCATTCTGGGTCATCGGACTTTATCACTGACTGTGCTGCATGAAGGAAAACAAAATCATTAGTTCTCACATGTCCTTGTTAGAACAAAAGCCTACCATAGGCCAGAATTCAATTTCCAAGCATAAAAACTGATGAAAAATTATGTTGGATAAACCCAGTTGCAAGTAGGCATAGTTTTTGCCCTTCACGGCTTCATGATGAAGGTAAAATAAATCACACCTCAATATAAGACGTGCAAACCGAAAATTTCTTACCAAATTAAATCATGGTTGTGTTAATATACAAAACGACTACAATAACACGAATACCTTCAAGTCTAAACAACAGAGGCAAAGTTTAAAGGGCTTTAATGACATTAAGCCATGAGGCATGGCTTAAGACAATTCCTGGTAATAGGAATTCAACAAACATGAGCACTTAACTCCAACAAGTGACTAGCTACGCTAGGCATGGTGAGTATTAAGAGATTATTATCACGAACAGGTCATTCTTGAAGAAATTGCCAACTATTATTCCACACTAGATCATGAGGACGAAGCAAACAGGGCTTTGCTTGAAGAGTGAATTGTTACGACTCATTTGCAGGATTGATGGCATGATCTGGTGCGTCCGTGCCGTTTTAGAAGCATTTTATGCCTCTGGCTATAACTTCAGGTTACTTGTTATAGTTAGTTAGCAGGAATTCGCAAAACAGGTGACTTCTTGGTTCTAAATTCTAACACTGTACGAGTCCATCTGCTGTAGAATAAAGATGCAATATTCCAGTAGTATTACTAGTAGCAGAACATGAATCCTCTTTTTCTCATCGTCAACAGACAAGCTTACCTCATCAAATGTTTCTCAAGTAGCCTAAATCGAATACAGAACAAATTCTTATATACTGCGCATATTTGTTTTCTATTTCTTCCATCATCATAGTATATATAATATATGCCATGACCATGAAAATCACATTTCATCATCACTTTATTCAAGGAATCGAATAAGCATGACATAGACAAACACTAGCACGCCAATTGGAAAACAAAAACAACAACATACCAGGAAGATCCCAAGGCTCCCATTTACAGACATCAATCTCAGGGATGACTTTAACAGCAGCATGACTGCCGTTGATTTTGAGCCTCAGGTAATGGTTTATGAGCTCCTGGTCCGTGGGACGGAATCTGAAACCCTTAGGCAACGCTTCCAGCTTCATCCTCAGTTGTTGCACACCATTAAAACACTTGCAGTAATCAATCAGCTGAGGTGATTCGTGTAGTTTTGCAGCAGAGGTAGCTGGAGAAAAGCAAGATGGAGCTGTGAACCCTAGGAATGATTGTGCAAAGAGAGTCAAATTAAGACGATAAAGGTGGGGAAATGCAAGGAAAACAGTGATTTTGTGCTGCTTTATCGGTTTCAATCTTCTTCTCACAAAATGTTTTCCGGTCGACTGAATTTACTTTACTTTTTGCCTTTAGTTCACGTGCCCAATAAACTAAAGTTGCTTTTCCTCTTTTCTGGTTTTACTCTTTTATTTACTCTTTTACTCACCTGGGTTAATTTAGGAGTTACTGTGGTAGATGAGTGTAGAAACGCGTTATCTCCATACTTTTAGTTTTACCCTTTGTTTGGACTAGAACCATCCAGTACTGTATGGCAGCGTTCTCTTTAGATTTTCTTTGTAGAAAGCGGAACTGCTGTTTAAGCTGTGCAAGCAAAGGAACAGCGACTTGGACTGACTTTCTTGCACTCACTCAATCTTATCTAGACTGGACTCGACTAGTAAAACTTGCCTAAAAAGTTTACACCTTCTTACCCCCAGGTAAAGTGTTCAAGTGATATAATTATATCGAAGTTGAACCATCAAGTATCCATAACAGATATGCAAGGAGAGTCTAGATGATACCGACAGTTGCAATGTTAATAGTAAGACTACTTTAAAGCAGAGGCGGACACATGAATGATGAATCGAAGTTAGGGATGGAAATAGTGTTATTAAACGAGTCGAGCCGAGTATTTTGAGCTCAACCGAGCCGAACAAAAGCTAGGGGTAAAATGAGCTTGGGTAACTTGAAACGAGCTCGACCTCGGCTCGAACTCAAATTAATGAGCCTTGGCGAGCTTTTTCGTATAAAAATATAAATTTATTAATATAATAAGGCTTACCGAACTTTATCGAGCCGAGATCGTCTCGGCTCGTTAAACTAACGAGCACAAAACAAGGCTCGAGCTCGACTCGTTTACCTTATCGAGCAAACCGAGTCCTCGGTAAGACTCGGCTCGCATAACAAATGTTGGGAATTTAGCACTTCCGGAGGGGATCTGGTAAGTGGATGGTAAGGGGAAGCAAATAGAGGAAAAAGTAAAGCTGC
>JAYMSL010002188.1:0-14893 GCA_036897195.1 Plantago coronopus
ATGTGGTCCCAATCTTTATCCACTCATTTAATTACAACACACTAAAAAGTACTACAACTACTCCACTTACAATATAATACTTGTTTTCCTTATTTTGTTGACAAAAAACACAATGAAAAGCTTCTCCTTGTACGGAGGGATTACTTAACAATTACATAATAGATAAACTATTGAATTTGAGAAACAATAAGTTGGAATGTGTCAATACCAGAAAGACTAATAAGACGTAACTTTCCAGCAAGACTTTTGGAAGACACGACAAGCCAATTGTTAATACTTAATTGTCATATGATATCAAACAAACTAAACAAGAAAAGTAAAAATACAACTCCCTGTCCTATAAGGCTATCTCCAATACTATAACACTACTATTATAGTATAGTGTTATCCCACTGGAAATGGGCGTTCCCTACTACTCCATCCCAATTCAATATGCAACTAGTCTTTCTAGTTTCTACCCTCTTGACTTTTACTACCCACTAGAAAGGGTGTTAATCCTTCAAGTAACCCACGCATGTTACATTTTTCCAAATTCATTCATTACAAAACAAATATAAGAAGCTTCACACACAATCACGATACTAGAATTTTCTAACAATGTAGTTTTATAAAATAATAATAGTGTTGCTTCAAACATGAACATTTCTAATGCTCTTATGGTCTTATAGAATACAGATCCGAAATCAAAATAGGTTGTACACTCCCATATACAAAACTACCGAATATAATACCAGCGGCACGTGTGGTCCATGTTGATGTAGTGCAAAACATGTATGTTAGATCGTCTTAGTACACAATCACGTGTGAGTCTTATTAATTCGTGTAGAGCAAAGGGTAATCCAGTCAAGTATAGGTTCAGGTAGAGCACCAAGTCAAGATTATACGTCTAAGGTGTACGTACGCCAAAATTAGGTACCTCCCACAAGAAAGGTAGGGAGTTAGTCTCTTTAACCAGGTTGCCTAGGACAAACTGGAAGTGGCTTTACGTTAGGAGGGCCTAGTTCGAAGTAGGACCGACTACGTAGAGCGAGAAATATAATGAGAGCGATTATGAATAGTGTACAGTTGATACCTTGGGAAACTTCCTACAATTTTTCCTAACACAAGACACTATCCTAGTAATGCTATACTTTGGTCTTGAGTCTTCTCCAATGATCATTCCTTCCTTGCCTCGGAGCCTATAGAGTATCGAAGGGCTCACACTTGAACTAATCATTGTGTCTTGTAAGAAGTATGAGGAGGTTCTCCTCGGATCGCAAAGCCTATCCAAGGAGGACATATTCGAGGCCCTATCATACGCCCCCTCCCCCGCCCACTTCCAATTTCAAGATCAAATTTCTTGAATTTGGGACTCAAAGTCTTCATTCCTCCGAAGTGCGTTCGGTTTAAAAAGAAAACAAAATTCTCTTCAAATCATTGCTCTCTCCTCCGCACCTCCCGAAAAATATGAGTGGGAAGACATATCGCCTCAGAAGATCTGTCGAATCACTTCCATGTGGCGCTATAATTTGGCGGTAATTCGTCATTATTACAACTGAATCTCAATCGTCAGATGTCGGACTATAAATAGGTGTCAGATATCATCTGTTTTTACACTTTTACCGTACCTAGTGGTGGTGGTGTGTGTACGTTGTTTCAAACTTTCGACTTCTTCAATCCAAGTAAGCTTGTTGATTTAATTATTGTGATGTAGTAATTTTCAGAACGCACGTGTTATTTTCCACTAAGTGCCCTTGATATGCTTGCCCTTCATATGTTGTTTTCCACTAAGTATGACTGCTCAGAAGTTGTCGTAGGAGGTAGCCATGCTCGTCTGTGTTAGTCAGACTTAAGCCCCTTAAGTTATTCTTCCTTCAACGCAGGGATATAGCTACGAACAAAAGTGTAGATAAACCTTCGTTGATCATAACAAGGGACTCACCCTCGGTATTTTTGCCTACTATGTAGTTATGTTGCAATGTTGATGGTGATGCATGTTCCTGGGAGGAATAGGCACGGATTTCCCCCTTCGAACACCCAATTGCCGGAGGGGAGAAGAACTATCATGCCTAGCGCCACCGGAGAATAGGTTCCATGTCAGTAATTCGCGCTCTAGATCAGCAACGAGCCGCCCTTCCGAAGGAACATGGTGAAGTCGGGCTCCATCTGTTGAATTTGTACAAGACGTAACTCCACTGCGAATAGCGGATCTCGAGGGGAGAATAACCATCACGAAATCGTTTGTAGAAGTGGCCAAGGGCCAAGGTACCACTCCTGATAATGCGCCTCGCAGGCCGACTTCCCGAAGGCCGAAACCTCCATTGATAATAAACGAAGGTAGATCGCCTCGACGGGCCCGTCGTGCGCCATCTCCCACTGGGAAGGGCAAGGCAAAACTAGTGGAGGAGGAACTAAAAAAGATTCTGCGGGAACTTTGTCGGGGTTTTAGGCCTTATGTCGCAACCAGGGTAGGATCTACCAACGAATTCGGAAGCCTTGAGCAAAAGTAGAGAAGAAACCTCTACCAACTAGAGAAAAACTAGACATTACGATGAATCGAAGGAAACAGAGACTTCCAAGCCTACTCCTACGATTAAGCAGGTGCTCACTCCACCGACACCAGAGAAGCATTCTTGAAGACTTGAACATATGAACTTATAAAGTTCTTGAACATTTTTTTTTCTTTCTTTTTGTTGTCAATATATAGATACAGTAATGCGATTGTCAGAATTCTTTCTCCCCATATAAACTTCGATGAATGCTGATTTTTTTTCATCACAATTACACCTTCAACAACCATGTTTCGGAGTGTTCATTAACTTATCATAGATCCAATTTTACAATATACACTATTGGAGCCGTTACTACATGCCAAGATCTTGAGATGCTAACTCTCATTAGCTGACTGTTACTGCCAAACCCTAGCCAAGAACCACCATAACCTCCAAAGTCGATGCCCTTTCTCAATTCCACCTATGAAGTTCGAATCTGAAATATTTCATGTTAAAGAGAATATGACTATGGAGAAGTACTAGGAGATTCAGGATGCCGAAAGTTCCATATCCTACCAAAATCCAGGTCCAGAACAATGAAATTGATGCCTCTCAGTGACGGAAATATTTATGGAGATTTATCATATTAATTGATTAAGGTTATGTTTTTTTTTAAAAAAATCTACTGAAATTATTGACACGCGAATACACTTGAATCTGAAAAATGCGTAGCTGCTTCTTTGACTTGATCAAGATACTTTATTAGAGAGGAGCCTTTGGTGGTGAAGTTGCCATGAACTACGCCTGGACTAGTTGTAAATTAGTGTGTGCCATGACCTTTTTAGCCATTTTGACATTGGCAAACTTGAATCCTGCTAGTAGAGCTTCATACTCGGCTTCATTGTTTGAGAACTTAAGCCTGATTGCATGTTCAATCTCGACGTTGTCAAGCCTGATGTCAGGTGTCGTCCTTAGGAGAATCTTGTGTTTCGTTGCCTGTAGAGGTGGCTCTGGTGGAGGTAGGACCTCGACATTCGTAGGGATTTGTTCAGTAGTTTATGTGGTCTCCATATATCATTTGGGTGGCCTTCGGGTAGGGCCTTGATTTCCTCGAGAGCAGTGTTGATCATTTCCTTGGGGATTTGTCCCAAAATGATATCATTTGTGCTTGGTTGAGTTGTGTCTTTTATTGGTTTTGGTGGAGATGGAGGTAGGGTAGAGTCTGTCGACCTCGGCAAGAAAATCAGCCATCACTTGTGCTGTTTTTGGCACTTGGTGTGAAAGAAAACAAAATATCTAGGTACATTTCTAATGGATGAAACACCCCCTCTATTTCAAAGAACAAAACCTATACGTAACTACTCTTGCTGAACCATCGATATTTATCATGATGTATCCATAGAGGCTGGAGAGGTTCACACTTATGTTCTGCTTGATACATAGAATTTCTTGCAGGACCATCGGTATTTATCATAGATATGTATTATAAAATTTGTCGGTTGGTAGTTTTCTTGCCTATTCTGAATTCAAATACAACGATATGGAGTTCAGTGAGCTCAATTTGCACCTTCCGTCACGTCTCACAAATGCCATTTCGAATATAACAGTTCCAAATGAGACTAGAGTGCATTTGAAATTACAACCCGCCAAAATTCGCAGACATTCCAATCACATTTGCAAGCTCAAAAACTTATACGTTCAAATCGATCGTCAACATGCTATCGATGAGCAAATATAGTCTGTAAATCACGTCTAAGTTTTTTAAGTTTTCAAATTAAAATTTAGAAAAATAATTTATTACTAGCCTAATTGTTTTTTAATTTTTTT
The DNA here is from genome assembly GCA_036897195.1 of Plantago coronopus. NCBI lineage: Eukaryota > Viridiplantae > Streptophyta > Magnoliopsida > Lamiales > Plantaginaceae > Plantago > Plantago coronopus. The sequence goes on from JAYMSL010002188.1 coordinate 4,299, forward strand.
TTATAATGTAGTAATTTTTATTTGGAAAGGTAATAAGTTGGTCATGGGGTAAAATTTGGAGTACAAAAACCTTGGATAAACCCTGCATCAAAGAATTTACCTGGTTCGATATATATTTCACAACAGTGAGTCCGTAAGTTAACGGTCGAAGGCGGCCAAAATTGCTGAAAACAATTAGATTCAGCCGAAGAAATCACCAGCGGAGATTCTGTGTCCGTACAACAATGGAGGAGCAGGATATTCTCTACGAAACCCTAACTCCTCTCGGCGCCGCCACAACACCCCCGCCACCTCCTTCTTCCTCCTCCGAAGCTGAACCCTATGTTGTTCTCCGCAACAAGATATCCCTCACCTCCGCCGCTACGCCGCTGCCTGAAACTGCCGCAGTCGATTATTTCTCTCTCGACTTGGACGATACAACTGAGCTCACTCAAACTTCTCGTTTAAAAACTCCCAAGGGGGCCAAAGTCGCGCAAGCTTCTACTCCGGCTGTAGAAAAGAGTCTCGAAGGGAACTGGTTTCGGGCTAATTCGATGTATAAAAGCCCTATGATTCGCCTTCACAAAGGTATTGCAGATACATACGTTCAATTGTGTTCTTAATTTGATTAGGTTTGGAGGTTTTTACTTGCCTCTGGGATGAAGCAACTGAGATTGAAGTAAGTTTAATGCCATTTAATGCTTGCAGAGATAGTTGATTTTTGCAATTTTCTGTCTCCCACACCGGAGGAGCAACAGAGCAGGAATGCTGCTATAGAATCTGTTTTCAGTATTATAAAATATATATGGCCGAATGCTAAGGTATGTCATGCCGTCTCCACTAGTGTGCATGATTTCTCCAATGGTGTAGTTTTGTGCTAGGGAGTGTGATGGTTCTTATTGTTTTGGTTTTGTTTCGTTTTGCAGCCTGAAGTATTTGGATCCTTCAGGACTGGACTTTACCTTCCATCTAGTGATATTGATGTAAGTGTGTTTGCAGTTAGTGCTGTAATGTTCTGATTCTTGACTTAGCTATTTTTTTTTCTGATTTATGGATGCACCTTATTATATATTACTGGATATTGCATTAGTCATTATCGGACATAATGAGTTCTGGTCTAATAGTCTGTTCGTACAAGTTATCTGCAGTCGAATGCATCGAAAGTAAGCTACTTAAAAAAACATTTGTGCCTCCGAATGTAAATGCAACACGGTATGTATCATTTTGGGCTAAATGTAAGCCCGTGAAAGCTCTGGATCAAAGAAACCACTATCATATCTACGATATTTGTGTGCCTTATGACTTCAACTGAGACTCATTGGATGTTATGCTCGACAAGGTTGGGTCTGGATTATGAAATTAACAGTCAAAACTACTTGACATAATTTAACACTTGGATCTTTATATTAAAAGACCTCCATAGTTCTTGTGTCAAATTTCATAGCAAAGTATATAAGGATGGCAGATTTACGGATGTGTAAACTGAGGTTTCTATAGAGCAATCTATCTAAGTTAAGGTGTTCGTTATATTATATCTGATAATGTTGGATTTTTTTTCAAGATTTGAAACAGTCTTTGATGCATACACTGGAAAGATTTCCCTCGGGTTTTGGAATCATATATCGTCAATTCAACATTTATTGTGGCACGTGGATATGCAGACTAGTTGTATTTGTAACATTTTTAATAAATTTCATAACTGCTGAAACATTTTAAATAATGTAATAATCGCATAGGCAGCATCTTATTCAGATCGGTTTATCTGCAATTGGATTTCTCAAAATTACAAACGACAAGTTGGGGTTCAAATTGTCTACCGCAATCTCCCAGCTAAGTTATGCACTCTTGAGTAATTGGAAATGTTCTTTTGATACTTGGTTAGGTGGTGATCATGGGTTCATGCATACAAAGTCCCAAGACAGGATTGCAGGCTCTTTCTAGGGCATTATCTCAGAGAGGAATTGCAAAGCAGATGCAGGTACATTCTAAGGCTTGCATCACACTGTAGCCAAATGTATCTTCGATGTATTTTACGAACCCTTTCTAATTTCCAATTAAAGGTTATTGCAAAGGCTCGGGTGCCGATTATTAAATTCGTGGAGAAGAAAAGTGGGTTTTCTTTTGACATCAGGTTAGATTACTGAGGATCTTATGTTGGATTTGATTCGATATGCTCTTTTTCTCTACTTGGTGGTTACTAGTAAATGTTTCCATGTCAGCTATATAAAGTTCTTGTTATGTTACTACAGGATAATAAACTTACACGCATCCATACATATATCATACTGAAACACTCAATATCCAGCTACTTTTGAAGCTGGCTACTAGAGGCATATGACCCACTTGAAGTTAATGTTATTGCAATTACGGTTTTCCTGTGAGGGCTCACTTTTGCCCCCTTTTACCCCTAAAGTGAGCTGCCTGCCAGAGGAATTGACATTCTTATTATTTGGGAGTGGTGTCATTTCCGCCTGTTCCATATATCCCCACTTCACTGTTAAATATTTACTTTCGCTTTTCAGACGTCCCACTAACAAACACGTGTTCTGTAATTGGCAAGAGTATCCCTTCACACAACTCATCGTACCACTCTATTCTTCTTTCTCATACTTATTCCACTCTTTATTTATTCATCTGTCTTACTTTTTAACACCTAGTAACCAATCTTATTCATTCTTTTCTTTAATCATTATTTAATAATGTTCCTTAAAATCCATCCACAAAAGTTATGGGTATCTGTTATGGGGGCGGAGACTTTATTTCTTTTTTCCTTGCGGGAAAACATTTATGATCAACCAAGAACTTGCCTATATCATTATGATGATTTTGCATGAGGGAGAAGTACACCTATTTAAATGCTTGACTGGATAAATTTTGATCTGATTCTATCAAGATACAACTAAAATTTAAAAAGACATTGACATTCAATTATTAACAGATGACACAAGGTTTGCTGAGGTTTTGTTTTAAGCTATGCTCTTGTGAAATTGTATGGTTTTGTCGTCTTCTGCTTTGTCTTTATTTTTAATTTTATATTATCTGGCGTTGGTATTAATAGCTGAATGTTTGGTCATAGTTTTGATGCACATAATGGACCAACAGCTGCGGAGTTCATAAAGGTATTTCTTGTTTGAACTTTTGTCATTTTTACCAATTGAGAGAGTAATAATTCATGAATCTGTGTGTTTCTGGTTTTCAGCATGCTGTAGTTAGATGGCCACCACTACGACCCCTGTGTCTTATTTTGAAAGTCTTCTTGCAGCAAAGAGAATTAAATGAGGTGAAATCCCATGTGCTTTTCAAAAAAAATTATCTAGCTGCAAGTTCAGTTCGTGTTACCTGAACTTTCTAATCTTTCCTCTAGGTGTACTCTGGTGGTATTGGCTCATATGCTCTGCTTACCATGCTAATGGCTATGTTACGGGTAACTACTGCTTCCATATTCTCTTTATTTCAACGAACTTCTCTGATTTACGTTTAATAGTTAAATAACAATTTATCTGTTGATGAGAATATGGCCCTTTGCTGCTTAACCTAGTCGTGGTGAGTGAATAGTGTTTCCACAGTGGACCTGCTTATCTGTTGTATATATTATGTGTATGAAGTATGAACTGTATTTGGTTTATATTGCTTAAAACTGGACATTTCCTCCATTCCTCCAAATAGGACTATGTATATGGTTTATGGGTTTCCGCATACCTCCATCCGTTCAAATGGGTATGAAACCCATCAATTATAAATTTAAAATGAGAAAAGATGGGTTATAAAGTGGGTTAAAGTTAAATTACACGATTTGATTTCTCTACAAGCTTAGATTTCATTGTATCTTTATCGTCCCCTTCTTATTTGTGTAAATGGCTGACCCATTTAGTTTTACCCATATCCATTTGTCATCCACTCGCATCTTCATTAAGTGTGTATAAAATAAAATCGTAGTTTTACCTATTCCATTACCCCCAGTCCCGCCCGTTTGTCATCCCTAAGTAACTAGCATTAATGCCTCTTCTTTTTTAGCAATAGAGTTCTGTGTTATCAAGATGCTACTCCTGTTGATCTCCAGTTTAGAATGTGCTGAGTGAACATTTTGGGCACTAATATATGCCAGCATGACTTTGGTGATGAAAGTACTTATTTCTATTTTTAGCATCACATCTAGTTCGCCGTACTTAATAATTTTATTACTGTTTTTCAGACACAGGAAGATGCGCAAGATCCTGAACAAAACTTGGGAATCTTACTGGTACGTGACTTTTCCATGTCCCCGTTTACTCTCTTGAATGTATGAAAACATCCTACAACATTCTCTGACCAAATTAATTTGTGGTCGCTGTTGTAGCACTTTGTCCCATTTCTGGAAGATCAATTTATTGCGTTGTCTTTGTGGTGTTGAGTATACTTGGTTATGTACAATGAACTTCATGTAATGACTGGTTATTGCCATTGGCTTCTCTAGTTTTGCTTGTTACTAAAAGCAGATGTTTTGCGATTTGCAATGGCATGTCATTGGTAAAAGAAATTATAGTATGCACTATGCAGTAATCTTCAGGCTGTAATGGATGTCAGGCTTTTCTTTTAACTTGTATTCCAACTATAGATTTGGCTGAAAATTTTTATTCGTGAAATGTAGGTCAAATTTTTTGACATGTACGGGTGCAAATTGAATACAGCCGATGTTGGTGTGTCTTGCAATAGTGGGGGTACTTTCTTTCGAAAGCGCAGCAAAGGGTAAGTAACTTTTGTTTTTGTATTTCTGTTGCATAAGTTCTGAACTTCAGTTCTGCTACCTGTGTGTGTACTAAGTTCTGACTCGCCTATTTCTTCAGATTTTTGGTTGAAGGCCGGCCATCTCTGCTTGCCATTGAGGACCCACAGGTTACATTAATACTCATAAAATTTTGCCATGAGTAACATGTTTGGAAGATATTACTCTCCCCCCCCTGTAACAGTAGTGTATAATGTTTCTCATTGTCCTACTTTTATGTGACGACAGACTCCAGAGAATGATATTGGAAAGAACTCGTTCAACTACTTTCAGGTATTATACTCTATTTTCAGGAATGTGTTTTATTATCGAAATAGTTTTCTCATTAGCGGCTGGCTTAAATATAAGGGTAGGGAGAGGCTAGGGTGTTCCGGTGCGGAACTCCGATATTTGGTTCCATGTTATTCTTTGTAGCCTTTTGGTTTAGATTTAGAACCAAGATATTTGGCTGAGTTATTTCCTGAAGTTCTGCCTTCATCATTCTTCTATGTTCCGACGTGTGGTCATCTGATCCCAAGTTTGAATATTGCTCATGGCCTTCATATGAAATTTCTTCCTTCTCCTAATCTCTCATGTGCTAAAGCTGTCTCTTTTTTTCCATGCTACAGTTCAAATCTGCCTTTGCAATGGCTTTGACTACATTGACGAACCCAAAAGCCCTGATGCGTCTGGGTCCTAATAAGAGTATCCTCGGGTCTATAATTAGACCAGATGCGGTACTTCTAGAACGAAAAGGAAGGAGTAATGGAAAACAGACCCTAGATGACTTACTCCCAGGTGCTGGAGAGGCGTCGCAGCTCCCATTTGAGGAGCAGCAGGAGATTTATTGCAATTGGCAATTAAATGATGATGAAGAACCACTTCCGCGCGGAAATGGAATCGCTGGGGATAGTGTTCCAAGCACATCGGGAAAGAAAAGGAAGTCTCCCAAGGAGAAGAAAACTTCTAAGGAGAAGAAAACTCCTAAGAAGGCAAAAGTAGAGAATGGTTCGGGAGAGGCAAGTAGAAAGAAGCACAGCAGGAGACACCGCATAAGCAGTCATTTTAGTCAAGAATCATAACGATGGTGCTGCCTCATCAAGATTGACCTGATCTTGCTGGCTGTTTCAGGCTAAAGTGGTTTCGTTTGTAAGGAATCTCTCACCTTGATGTCGGGTGGTGTTGTATTATTCGGGGACTTTGGATGCAAGTCATGCATGGGATTCATGGAAGGTCGGTGGTGCCTCAGCTAATGTTCCAAGGTTGATGATAACTGTACTAACAAGGTAGTGTGTCATCTAGTTCAAACGACCGGGGTGCATAAAACACCGAATTCTGTGAAGCAGTATGATTTAAGGTTACAAAAGACTTTTTTTTTAAAATGGTATACACTAGTTAGATTCCAATTTAGGAAGTGAGATGGTTATGATATTAAGTGTTTCGACCGGCAGTAATTTGAGGAGATGAGAAAGATTACAAATTCTGCATTATGGCTTTTATTTATCTGTATTTTTGTTTTGTTTGGCTAACAAATTTCTGGTGATTTAGGCATGACAGGCTTGGTGCGAGAGGTAGCTGCCGTCCTATCCAAATTTTTATATTTTATCATTCAACTTGGAAGATTTTGACATTTTGTCCACATAAATTGTAAAAATATTATTTTCGCCAAATTTCAAAAACTAGTTTGGGGTGAGGTTTATCAAGGTGAAGCGGGTTTAGAAAGCAATATCATTTGTTTTAATATAGAGGCAAATTTATTATATTATGCTATATGTGTTGAAGAGAGTTTTCGTGTAGCAGCAGCACAAGTAGAGCGAGCGAGCAGGGGAAAATTGGGCTGTGTCAATCAATCGCACACTTACCGAAGCCGATCTCTTTCTTCTTCTTCTGACAACTTGTTTAACCCAAATCAGGACCACCAACATCAGACGTTTCAGGCCTTTTCCTTTCTCTTTTCTCTAATATTACTACCTTTTTCCATCTCAGGTTTGACCATTACCAGAATCTTGATTTAAAAATTAATGAAAATTTTTTATTTTATCAGTGTAGCATTTTTAAGTGAACGTTCAACATGTCAGAATGTTGCACTTTTGAGCGACGACGAAGGGAGTATAAAGTTTTGGAGAAAACAGTTTTTCAACTTAAGAAAAAAAATGGTTCATTAAATTATCTTTTTACATTATAACAAATACTTATACAATTTATTTTATTTTATTTTATTTTGAATTGAGAACCCGCGACCACATTCCTTTGAGTGTGCACTTGGTGACAAACTACGTGAACTAAGTTTACCGTACAAGCGAACATGCTCTGGTCTAGAATGACATAATCATAGAAAATTTTATTCCATGTGATTCGAACATGTGATCAAAAAGAAATTCACCTCTTTTTGACCAATTACAATTAATACAAAATTAATTCAAAACTGAAAAAAATTGATACAAACTAATATAAAAACTGATACAAACTTATACAAAACTGATCAAAATAATATGAATATCTTGACTTGTGAATTATATACTTTGTTGTTTTGTATCAATTTAAGTTTATATCTGTTTTATATTGTTTTCGTATTGATTTGTATCTATTTTGTATTAGTATGTTTAGTTAATTCAATTAGTAATTCAATTAGGTTTTTACTGAAATTAAAGTCAAAGTTCACTCCAAAACTAGGTATTTACGAGTATAAGGATGCTCCAATTTCACGAGCATTCAAATCATAACGCCGAAGTCGCATAAAAGCAAAGCGGCCAGTCTCATAAAGTAATATTGGAGAAATGATAATCAATCATGAGTCATAACGGAACTGACTTGCCAAGTAAAAGTTGAGGAAAACAAAATTAAATGTTGTCCTACTCCTCTACTACCTAACAACACCAATCTTCTTCTTCTTCTTCTTCTTCTTATCCCTATCAACTATCAATCAATTGATTTTCAACAAGTCTTGTAGCTTTGTAGATGTTTCTTTCACCACATGAACCTCCGTCTTGAAAAGAAGAAACGAGAACGCGTCAATCGAGAAGTAAACGAATCCTCCCGGCGAGTGAGTCACGAACGACCCGAAACTCTTACCGGCTATGCAGTGCCATGCCGGTCCATACACCGCGTCAAACTCCTACATTATTTTCACACCCCGACAACCATCATCACTTACATTCAAATTCAGTACAATACTAGTATCTTTTTAAAAAAAACTCGTACTCTTAATAGAGAAATGATTCTCGTTGTTATGAAAAACAGGTACAGAATGCAGATTAACATACTGTAAATAAGATTGATAGACGATGTTACACTCTTAATTCAGTTCAATTGTGAGAATTTTTACTAATTGAAAATATAGCCAAAAAGTGGTAAAATTTATGTACATAAACATAGTAGCCTAGTAGCCTACAACTCATGCCAAGTTTGAGGTTGGATATTCATGTAGTTGACCTTACAATAGTTTAACTCGATCAGTACCACCACGTGAATTATGAAACTACAAATCCCCATATCAAATGTGTGTCAATTTTCCCAATAACAATATTAAAGTTGTACCTTCAAAGTTCAAAATCCATTTTAATGAAATAAAAGTTTGACAATTTCATATTTTTACTACTACACAAATTTTCACAAAAGCAACTTGGCTTACTTTTTAACCATTCCGAGAGAGTAAACAAGGTCAAAGAAATGGCAACCACACTAAAAAAGAAAGAAAAGAAACACTTAAAAAGGCAAATTATAGCTTAGAAATGAAGAAAAGTTATGAAACTTTAAGTGAAAAATTACCTTCTTGAGGGAGCGGGCAAGGAGGGTGGGGTTGGGGCGGCGACGATCGGCAGCGGCGTCGAGAAGAGCCCTGGCGTGGCGGAGGGCGCGTTCTTGCATGGGGGAAGGCATGTCAGAGGATCTCAATCTTACATTGAAGGTGATTGCCAAGGCAGCCAGCTTCAGTTGTTGATCATCTTTCTTCGTTTCTTGATTGTTCACCACACCATGAATCTTCTTCTTCTTGCAATTTTGTTGATCATTGAGTTTTGGGTTGTGAGGAGTAGATGGGGCTAACTGGGAATTATAATTCTCCTGTTCCATTTGTTTGTTTCTTTGTTTGTTTGCTGATAGAGAAGAAATAATAGTAAGACTGACACACACAAAGACAAGTTTGAATACAAGAACAAGTGTCTGGTCTGTGCCCTTTGAATGGAGTTGTTGGGTTGGAGAAATGTTTTAGTACATGATGATGATGATGCTGCTGAGTTTGAATGTTTGACTGCCTATTTTTATTTCATTTGATTTATTTCTAGTTTAGAAACAACTTGTGATTGTGTTGCTTTAATAAGAGCAAGGAGGAAAAGTATGACAAACATTTCATGCCCAGGGATATTTATTTAGGAATAATAAAGTTTCTTTTTCTTTTTGGTACATGAGATTTCAAGATATTGAAAATTCTACTTTAAAACACATGATTTTTCTTTCTCCTTTTGTTGGGTATTATAAATCTATAAAAGTAGGAGGTAGCATTTATCTCCTTTTTATTTCAATTTTTGTAAGCGGTAAAGTGAGGAATTAATAATGGGTCTTCATTTAGCTCCGGACATATTGTACCAACTGAGATGCGCTTCGTTGTATTATCTCCTTTTTTAAATAGAAAATTAACTATTGAAAATTGATTTTGAAAATCAAATGTAGAGTTTGTTCTGTCGTTTCTTTTCAAACCTTTTTAGCTTATTTTAAACGATAAATTATTTTGAAATACCGTCTTTTAAGAGAATGGTAAGCAATATAGTTGATTTACTAAAAACTTGATATATTTTGTCTATTTTCAAGCAGTCTGGTTGATCGACTTCCACAAAGATGAGACACAAATGAGATGAGATCAACTTCCACAAGAAGCCGGGTGAGGCAGCCCCGGAGCGCGGCGATGTAAACTGAAAGTTAACGGCTTGCTGGGCTGCTCTAATCGGTATAAATGGAACCAAGTGGTAAGTTGAGACACCCATGATCCAAGAGGTCACGGGTTCGATCTCCGCCATGGGCGATTATATCTCCAAAATGGGTGATTATTTCCTCTGTGTTGAGACTTATAGAATATTTGATTAATCATTGATTAGAAATTTGTCAAACGATTGTAATTGTTATAGTATATCTCAAAAAAAAAAAAAATCCATGTCTAGTTTAATTGTATTTTTAAATCAAAATTTATACATAAAAAACCACACTCACTGGGGCTTACCAGTCATGTATCGTCCAAGGAATATACGTTCCCGTGCTTCCTACATTAAAATTTTCAAACAAATTCAGTAAAATTAAGTTCATATTAAAATAAATTCAGTTTAATTTAAAAGGGAACATAACTAAAATATACTTGTGGTTCGGCTTTAATTTGGTAGAACATGCATTAGTAGTGAGAACTCAAGTTTCAATCTACCGTTATACTACTAAAATTTAATTTGGGGAATTTTCAAGTGATATGCGTGGAGTTAATGTGAAGGGAATGAATATAAAATCTATTTGGGTCTAGAAGATATATATATTTCATATAATTGTGAGAATACGATTCTATGGTCAAAAAATGTTGTCTGTGTGTCTCCATCAATGAGTAGCGTGGAAATTCATGAATATTTGATTGTAACAAGACCGACCATGTAGTATTATATTGCACAAGCCTAATAAATTTGGTCACCGCACGACCACGACATTATATAGCCATCACTCTTTGCATATACACACACACACATATATATATATACTAGTATTGTTTGACACGCGGATTCCCGCGTGTATTTGTTGTTTAATATTGTAATTTTATTATATGAAATTTATATTAATTATGAATAATTTTGATCTAAAAATTTACAATAGATTACCTTTTGATGTAGAAGTTGATGGATTAAAT
>JAYMSL010002189.1:0-14892 GCA_036897195.1 Plantago coronopus
GGCGTGAGGATGGGCGGGGCGCGGTGGGGAGAAGGAGGATGAGGAGTGAGGAGGAGGCGGCTCTTGGGGGGAGAAATGACGGTGGGAGGGGGCAGTTGCGGACGAGATCGAGAAAGAGGATCGAGATGACGGTGGGGGGAGAAATGAGGAGAGAGAAGGCAATTGGGGAGAAATAAGAAGAGAGAAGGCAATTGGGGAGAAATGAGGGGAAAGGGGGAAATTTATTTATTTATAGTAAACCGAACCGGTCAGACCACAAACCGCGAGAATAAGTTATAATTGGGTTTATATTAAATGTTGTCTTTTTTTAATCTTTCCAATTAGGTGGTCTAAACCAAGAAAGTGTCTTAAAAAAAAACAAAAAAAATGTAGATATATATATAATTGGGTTAGAATGTGACAGGTGCAATGGAAGTTTGATGATCTCTTACTATTAAAAACAAACACATTGAAAGTAGTTGGGACACCATTTTCCTAATATTTTTGACCATTTAATTAATTTTGACTTTTTCTAATATCTTCTCTTATATCTCTCACATTAGTATCTTTTACTAATTAAAATGAAACACATTGAAAGAAGTTGGGACACCATTTTCCTAACTTTAACCATCCAACTACTTTTTACATTTCCTTCTCTCTTATATCTCTCACATTAGTATTTCTTACTAAATATCTAAAAATTAAACACATTTGGAGTTTGGACACCAATTTTCTAAAATTTTTTACGATCACTTATTTTAGAGTACTATTTATTTAAAATAAAAATACCTCAAGGTAGTTATAATATCAAAAGTTGATTTTGATTAATTCCCTTATTTTAACTTTGAAAATAGTTATACAATGTAGTTATTAGATCAAAAATTGTGATTATTACAATTTATACAAAAAAAAATATTTATGGAAAAACAAAAAATAAATAAAAAATCATATAAATATTGAAAAATTACGTATACTTCACCATATAAATAAAACGAGAACGCGAGTATTCGCGTGCCAATAATACTAGTGGATATAAAAGTAAAGCCAGAAATGCAAGAGTTAAGCTAGAATAACTCAATTCAAACATTTTATAAGTTTCACTAAGTTTCAATTTTGATCAAATTTAACCGCGGACAACCTCCACAGCACATATTATTTTTTAAAAGTCAACACCATAATAAAACATTCAAATAACTCACCATTGAATCTATTCTTTTCAGCTGAGGATATCGGAACTAAACTGAACTGAATGAATCTGAAGTGAAATATAAATTTGAACTAACAAAATCCGAAACAGATCTGAACAGAATTGAATGGATCTGAACTTAAATAAAAAAGAACAGAGCCGAAGGAGTTATAGGAATGGCCCGGTGATGAGGGTGTTCGAGTATCATAAAAGGCATACAGTCTGGTATATAGGGGTAATGTCACGAGGTTTGTATATATATATATTTAAAGTTATAAGTAGTAGTGTTAAACGAGCCAAGTCCAAACTCGGCTCGTTAACAAAATTGAGTAAAAAAATAGTTCGAATTCAGAATTTAATGAGCTTGATGAGCCTTAACGAGTTTCTCTATTAAAAAGATTGAAAATAAGTAATATACAAATTAAAAATTTATCAATACAATAAGTATTACTTAGCTTTATTAAGTCGAGTTGAGTTTGTTAAATTATAAACAAGCAAAAAAATGAGGTTCGGGTGAGCCGACTTCGAGCTTTAGCGAGCTGATCCACACTGAGCCATCACTAAGGCTCAGATCGCGTAATAACACTAGTTATAAAGTGATAAATGAATAGCGGAGGACTAGAATTATAAGATCGTTAATGAGTAGTATAGGACCTGCAGGAATAGGGTAGTTTGATTTGACAAAAAAGAAACCCTTATCACCACTCAAATATCACGTATTTCATAATCTTTGTCACAATCCAAATTTATATTTCCTTTTCTGGTTATTGGTGAAAATTTTGCAATTATACTAAATCTTTGGAAACGTATACTACAAATTCAATTTTACTTGAGATCTTAATTTTAGGTTCAAAATCAAATGTAAAGATATGATGCGGAACAGAGTAAATCATGAAATTGTAAGGATGTTCACAAGGTTTGGCGACCTAATTTAGTGAAAGCAAGCCCCAGTTGCTACACCTATCTGTTCCAATGATGCACCAACCTGGAGCTTTATTTAGTTTCTCAAGCATAAAATATGTCAAGATTAATACTCAAACAATTACAAGGAGATTACGACGTAGTATTCGAATAATTTTTTCAGTTAACAAATGAATATTATTATTATTTCTTAAAACCTTTAACATATGAATTTGCCCACTTCAATCATCAATGTTACAAAACTTTACTAACTTTCCACTTTTAAACGTCCCACAAAATTATATTTGTTACAAAAAAAACAAAGTACCTCACAGACTAATACATTATTTTAATATTAATATTACTTCCTCCGTCCCGCTTGAAACTTCTCATTTGACTTTACACTCAACTAGATAAGGGAATTGTAAGTTTTGAGTAAAATATTGGTAGTGGGTTTGCAAAATATATTTAGAGATTATTAGTGAGTTTGAAAAGTTAGTAGGTTTATTATTTTTGAATATGTTTATTGTTTTAATGAAAGTAGTATGGACAAAAATGGAAATTAGATGTTTTAATTGAGACACGTAAAATAGAGAAATGAGAAGTTTCGGGAGGGACGGAGGAAGTACTTCTTTATCACCACACATCACCAAAAAGTAAAATACCTCCGCTTACTTTTTCATTTACTCCATTACTTTAATTGTATTTTCGTAAACTCTGATCTAATCCTAATGGGTAAGTTTTGTGGGACGGAGTGAGTAGTGAATTTTAGAAGCGAGTTTTTGTATGTATTCTCTTTTTCCCTTTAATTTTAGAAATATGTCATTTTATTTGGAAGACTATTGTCGTAACCGTGAAAAGTAACGACGCTTATGATTCTGTGTTTTCAAATCCGGCAGGCCGACAAGGTTCGACTGCCATCCGGTTTCCTATCGGGGCCGAAAATCCCCAAAACCCGATAAAACCCGCCAACTACTTTTGACCACGGCGACATGCCAAAAAGGAAAAAAAAACGGTGAAAATTAACTTTTTTTGTATTGAAACCCGGGTTTCAATACAAAAAAAGGTTTATTTAAAGGCAGAACTCGCAATTTATTGTGATCGTGATCGGCTCGTCAAAATTATTTATTGCTCGCGAGCAGCTCACGATGCTCGACTCGTTTGTGCTAGCAAGCGCTCGGTTCATTTGTGCTCGCAAGCCCGAAGTGTTAGAACTAGAAATGCGCTCATTTTTAACATAATATGACGGTATAAAATGTACCAAAACATTTACTATTGTCCACGAGACATGTAATTTTATAGGCATATAGTCCGAAAATTCAAAATATATAACATACTTGATATTTGCTAATGGGTAAGAGTGAAAATGTCTAGGTGAAAGTAAAACTTGGCTATATAGTATATGTTTATTAAATATTATAATTACAAATATACTTGCCCGCGAGCAGTTTATCATGTTATTTCATTGATCGTGCTCGATCGAAAATCAACCGAGCATGCTCGCGAGCAAACTCGCGTGGACCGATCTCGATCTCGAGCCGAGCGTTGATCGAGCTTTTTCGTAAGTGCCTCACGAACGACTCGATTCGTTAACAGTCCAGCCAATGCCATCTTTTAGTATTTTATATTGCAAATAGGAAACCTGAAGTTGATAGTTGATGCTAAAAATATAAAATCCCTAAATCTCCCTATACGATTTGATTTAAAATAAACTTTTAGAGAAATATTTGAAACTCGAGTGCTCTAGTGTATAATTTCATAATTTGGAGGTAGGAGATTTTTTCCCAATCTAGTTTTATTTTCAGGTGCGAACTAGGGAGCTCTCGCTCTGAGACGGAAGGTCGCCCGGCTTTTTAAGAGATTGATTGAAACAGCGAGGGTTTATGAGAGGTTGAAGGTGTGAGCTGGAGCGGTGTTTGAATAAGGTCAGTTTTGTAGAGCAGAGCAGGGGCCATTGAAGTTTAGCTGAGAAGCAATGGGAAAAGCCTCGAGAGACAAGAGGGTAATTAGTTTCTTCAATTCAATTCCTTGTTTTCTGATCAGACTCTGAGATGTCATTGGATTCATTCATTCATTTGTTGCAGGATATCTACTACAGGAAAGCCAAAGAAGAAGGTTGGAGGGCACGAAGTGCTTTCAAATTGCTTCAGATTGATGAGGAGTTCAATATATTTCAAGGTCCAATTCGCTTTGTTGCTCACTTTTACTACTAGTTCTTAATTCAATTGTATTGTTCACTTAACTTACTTTAACCCTAAATCTTTGAACTCTATCAAAATTTGTTAGTGCAATCGGAAGCCATTAGACCGTAAAACAGAGTAGCTGCCATTTGTATTTTTGACAATTTTTCTGCTCTTTCATATATGAAGAATGTGTACAAATTTACTCTGCTCTCCTGTTTATACAAACAAAGCTGTATATGCAAACGCTAATATGCGCCTAAAACTTCACTGCCTAACTAATTGTTTAACTAATCGAACAGCCTAACTGTTTAAGGACACTAATGAGACGTACTCTAGATATATTATCTTGGTTGCTAATTAAGCTCACTCTCTGAAAACATGGTGTCCAAGTCTTGCATGCCATAACTGGGTATTTTATTTTGATTATGTTTTTTAAATTAAGGGGCTAACCTTCCCTATTTTTAAGTTGGAGAGCTACAAGGGGAGCCCTGTTGTCTAGGATGTCTAAACTTCATCTGCCTTGCCAAGAGTTGATATCTGTTTGATGCATTTAGCCTTCTTGTAAAGCAGGTAAAGAATCACTAGATACAGTGGGTGATATGCTAAGCACATACATGACTTGAACTTTCTAGCAAACCCAGTCCTTATCCTTGAAGTATTCTCCTGAATAAAACAACAATAGTAGTGAAAATGAAGCTACATATTGCCCTGTATGAGTAAGTTTATTCACAGATATTGAGTTCACTAGACATGCAGGCACATATAGGACATTAGTCAGTGTGAGTGTATCATTTAACTCTACATTTCCACTAATAGATACTTCAGAGTGAGTACACTCAAGTAATTGAAGAATTCTGTATAAGATACTGTGAAGTGAACACATCAAGTTTACAGCAGAATAACATGGTCTGTAAACATTAGAAGCATAAGCATGAACATTGTTTACATCACTAAGCACAGAACTTGATCTAGCATGGGTAGGGTGGAATATAACAGTAGAAATAGTAGAGAAATTACCTCCAATAGCGTTGAGTGCTACCACCTGTTCACCTTACTCAGAATCATTGTCATTCTCATGATGTCCTGGAGCACTGTTTAGAGGAACTGGTGAGACATGAGAAGTTCAGTACTTCAGCCAGTCTTTTTGAGTGTCTGCATGAGTTGTTTAACATGATTCTTGATGTTGCTAAATTGAGTTGCAAATTCTTCAGACAACCCAGTGACATCAGTAGACGTACTAGCATCATGATGCTTAGAAGTAATGGCAACATCGTTAGTACGATGAGGAGTCATATATTGTTGAACAGATGATTTAGAATTCTGATCATAAGCATTGGAAGATGAATCATAAGCAGTGGCGGAGCCACACTGTGTCCATAGGGGGCAAATGCCCCCCTGGATTTTGGTCATATATTGTAGATAGGCTAATAATATTTATTAGTCTTAGTGGTGCAGTGGCAAAAACTGTTTTGTGTGAAGTTTTGGTCATGTGTTCAATTCTTCTCATGACCTTTTTTTGAGTTTTTATTTTTCATTTGTTAATCGTATTTTGTGTTTTATTCAACTTCTCATTTAATTTATCTTATATTATGTCCGGTATTTATATTTTGATAATAAAATAGTGAAAATAAATTAATAAAAAAACTTTGTAATGTTTTCCTTAACTAGTTAAATTTAGTGGTGGATGTGAAGAAAATACTATAGTCTTTATAATTTGTGCCTCCTCAAATTTTAATCCTGCGTCCGCCACTGATCATAAGTAAGCTTCTAGTAAACCTGTGGTTAGGAGGATACCATATTAGTTTCTAACACATCTCCCTGCTTTGACCCATAATATCACAATTATTGCATTTCACATTAGACCTCATCTTCCACTTAGCTCGAATAGCATAAGTAGCAGACTCCTGAGCATGAGATGCATGATTCCTGGACTCTGTGCCTTTCTTTTCTTAACACGAGCAACATAAGAAGTATCTAGACCAGGAGCAGGAGTTACTAATAATCTGTCCTAAATAGTATCAAAACCATCATTCAAATTTCAACCCCATTAAGAACTGAAACACTTGATCTATCTGCACAATAGCATTTGATTTAGTTAAAATATTGCAAGTACACTTGCCATATCCACAGTACTGAACTGTCCTATAGACATGTAGCTCATCTCAAATTCTATTGAACTGGCCTATGTTCAAATTTGTTCTACTTCACTGCTTATATATACCAAGGAAGCTGTACATAGAAATGCTCACATGAGCCGTCGTTCTACACTAACATGCACCTGCAACTTAACTGCATAACTAATTGTCTAACTCATCTAACATCTAAACTGTTCAAGGACAGTAATGACATTCTCTAGATATACTAGCTTGTGTGGATCTTCCCCTGTTCTGTTAATCTTCGTGCAGATTGAGCTATCCGATATACTTTTCCTACTTGCCTCCTTTCTTTCATGAGAATGGTGCAGATATCTGTGCTCTTCTCGTTCATCACAACTCTGAGAAACTCTAGTCGTGTAGATAAAAAAATTCATTATGTTATGGTGATGAATTTGTGCAGGCGTAAAGCGTGTAGTGGATTTATGTGCAGCCCCAGGTAGCTGGAGTCAGGTATCAGCTCTGAGATTCTCTGATATCTTATTTTGATGAATAACAAATGTGTTTATAATTGGGATTTGTTATCCAGTTGTGTCTATGTAAAGAGAAAAGTCTGAGCGTTGTCCGGTCGATTCTTCTATTTTATATTATTTTCTGGAAATTAATCATTGTTTGTTAGCATGAATGAGTTTGGAGAGTTTATGTTGGTATGGTGCTGTATATTTAATTTGAAAATACCTCATGAGATGCATAAGTTCCAGTCCCCTCTCATACTGTTCGACTTCTGCTGTTACTTATCAGTTTCTTTCCAGTAAAGATCCACCTTTTCACTATCTCTCCTGTTTCCTCAATTCCGATGTCCGTAAGCGAAGTGAGACTGCTAATTAGAAAAGTTACGTTGCCTTTCCTCTTTCTTTGTTGAATGTTATGGTTATATTTTATAAAGTTCTAGAACTTGACAGAGTTATAATATGAGACATAATTGTAGTTTGTTCAGTTTACTTATAAGTTATATCTGCTTGTTTGTATGTCTATTTGATTTCAGTTCTTACAAGACTTTGACATTTCTGTCTTGCATGCAGGTTTTAAGTCGAAAACTTTACCTCCCGGCAATGCTTTCATCAGATTCCAAGTATACTTACTGAATATCTTTTCTCGTATCATGTCAACTGAAATATGGAACCATTATTTCTATTTACTGATTATGTGGTCTTAATCTATAATCTTTGTAACAATAGAATGTTTGTCATTCTGTAGGGATGGTGATCTGCCACTTATTGTGGCTATTGATTTGCAACCCATGGCCCCCATAGACGGTGTTATTCAAGTTCAAGGAGATATAACAAATGCCCGAACAGCTGAAGTGGTAAATATGGAATCATTATGACTTCATATAACAGTTTATTTATCTCATTAATAAAAACATATGTATACATGCCTATTGCGCATATCAACATTGTATATACTTCTTCAAAATGTGACATTCCTGGTAGCATGAGTGGCCAATCCCAAAGATAAAGGGTGGGGCTGGGATTACTCCTATCATGAGATGACTTTTTTTCACTGGTCTTCCGCACAAGATTCTTCTCAGTTTATCTTAGTTTATTTTGTGCATATTTCCTTCTTAGGTCATTCGACATTTTGATGGAGGCAAAGCCGATCTTGTTGTTTGCGATGGTGCACCAGATGGTTCGTGAATTTCACATATTAGATTTCATACTTCCTCTTATTTGCATTTAGATGCTTAAACTGCTTCTTTCGAATATTTCAGTAACTGGCCTACATGACATGGATGAATTTGTTCAATCTCAACTCATATTGGCGGTATGTATGTATTGCATATTCTTTCAGTATTCTAGGTTAGTCTCTAGTCCTAAAAATTTCACAAATATGGAGAAAGCCTTCGAAATCTGACAAAATTAATGGGCAGCAAATGCTGTAGTTCAAACTCATGTTTCTCTTTGAGTACCGGCTTTCACTTTCTGCTGGATATTCTATACAAGCTATTCATACTTATTCACCATAATGTCTATTGCTTTCAAGCGCATGCACAATATGTAGAGACTAGAGATGAATAAGTTAAACATCTGGATTTTTTTGTGAGCATGCAAATGGAGTGGGTCTAAGATTCTCCGATACATAGAAACTTGTCATGTCTCTTGCTGATGTCAGAAATGCCGCTAAATATGCTTGCAGGGTCTAACAATTGTGACCCACATACTGAAAGTTGGCGGGAAATTTATTGCAAAAATATTTCGAGGAAAAGATACTAGTCTCCTATATTGTCAGGTTCGTTGTACAATTTAAATTTTCGTTAGTTCTTGTGATCTACATTCAATAATACTTTCACAATTGTGACACATAATATTAAATTTTAATTCTTGTAGCTCTATGTCAGTGAGTTATTCTCATATAATATGCTGTTGATCCGTTGGTTTAGATGTTGAAGAAAGGCCCATGAACATTCTATGTCATCTCCCACTAATTGCTAGCTTCTTAATAAGGAATACACATGATAAAACATCGAATCCAAATTGTTCTTGTCTGGTTTAATAATTAATTTTATGTATAATGTCTGCTTAGAATGAATAATAAATTGTGGCAAACCACCTAAGCTAAGCACATGACTACCTAATTGTGAATTATACAAGTTGTTGGATGTAATTTGCTGTCCAGTTTGTTCAGCTAGCACATCATATTAACCTACCCATTCAATTCTATATTTTAACCTATATAGCTCATTCTTTTCCTAGTAGCCAAAGAATACATAACATAACCCAACTTCCACTCCAAGCATGTCTTCACCGTCCCAATCACCAAACTCAGTAGCCACATTTTCTTCTTTTTGCCTTTTTGGTTCTCCATTATCAGCTTAAAAGATTAACACATGCTAGAATATTCTACTTATGATATGGAGAAATCTTCTAGCAAGACTCATGGAGAGAATGTGGAGAGTTGAGGGAAGACCTTTAAAGTAGAGGTATGTAGGCCCTGTTTTACCGCAAGTTTATAAGCTAGATGAGCTTATTGACCAATATAAATCTGTTGCAGAAACGGCGAGCTGGTAGCTGATTTTATAAGTTACCTGAGATAGCCTATTAAATAATAAGCTAGATGATTTGTCTTTTATATTCCTTCAAACCATCGAGTTTATCTTTCTCCGTTTCAGCTAACTAATCAACTGGGTTATCATCTACCTACTTAGCTACAAGCTAGCTTATTAGGTCTCAGCCAGATTATCTGCTAGTTGTGCTGAATGGGTAGAGTCCATTACTTAGCAAATAAGAACATTAAAAAAAGGTAGGTGAAAGACACTAGGCTAAGCCCCTGGTTGAGAGCCTCGAGCTTTGTTCCAATTGATTAGGGCCTCGGGTCCAGATTATCTGACACTATATCATTTTGGATTAGAGCCTCGAGCTGTGTTCCAATTGTTTTAGGTACCTGTTTAGGGCCTTTTCACTGTGCCGTGTAATTTTCATCTTCCAGCAGTACTGTATATATGAATGCCGCTGCTAGCACGTTTTCACAACATCAATCAATAGCAAGGGCACTTTAACTTCTGGATTTACCTAGTCTGATCTCTTTCTGTGTGCAGTTGAAATTATTTTTTTCAGAAGTGACATTTGCTAAACCGAAAAGCAGCCGCAATTCCAGCATAGGTAATTACTTGGTTTTCCTCATTTATTAGTTTTAGTTTCTCCTTCTCTGTTCTAGTGTTTACATGTACAAGTTGACAAGCTATAACAAATTTACATCTCGAGACCGTTTCTCCCCATACCATTGTTTTGGTTATACTTTTACAAGTCATAAACACAGTACGTATCATTTAAGGCACATATATTTTTCTTCATCTTCAGATACAATGGCTTTTTTTTTAATGTTTTGCGAAGCATATTATAGAAAATTATTACTTGTTTATGAGGAACATGATGTCTCGATTTGCAGCTTTCTTATTAACGGAAATTTCCTGGGAAAACGGTCGTCGTGATGAAGTTTTAATGATGGCTCAAATATCTATATGTCATAGAAAAATTGTCATCTTGATGAAACTTCTTTTTCGTTTCTCAAGATACTGCATTAATCTTGAGTAGGCATCAAAGAATTAAGATATAGAGTTAGTTGAATTTAAACTGCTCCCACTGATACGATACACTTCAATTTCTAATGTTAAAACCATAATTCTCCTGCAGAGGCATTTGTGGTGTGTGAGAACTACTCGCCTCCCGAGGGGTTCAACGAAAATGATCTGCACCGCCTCCTGGAGAAAATTGGAAGTCCATCTGGCGTTGATGATCTAGGTACTTTATAAACAACCAACATCCTCCTTTATTGTGCACGTTTCTGATAAATCTTATTTGTTTCATGTTCTGTATCAATCAATTCCCCCAGAAGGATAGGGGCATAAGATGTGTTATGGATGTTCAAACTTAAATACGTTTCGGTTAAAGATGACACCTTAAATTTTCCTATATTTTGTCCCAGAAGAATGCTGAAAATGATAAAATGTGCTTTGCTGTAACTGAGACTTGTTGTTTAGCTGTAAATATATATGTTTTACCTTATAAATGATTTATCCAGTTAAAAATCCAGAATATGCTGCCTTTCTGATAAGTTGTATGATGTTGCCAGATTGCAGTAGTGGGTGGTTAGAAGGCCCTAACAAGGTATACATTCCGTTTCTGGCCTGTGGTGACCTGAGTGGGTATGACTCAGATCGATCATACCCGCTCCCTAAATCTGCTGATGGTTCTTATCGCGTCTTAGATCCTGTTCAACCTCCTATTGCACCGCCTTACAAGCGCGCTTTAGAAATGAAGAAAGCATCAAATCATGGTGCTCAAGGTCTAGAGAAACTCTCCCTTGATCCTTGAACATGTGACATGTAGTAATTTCATTTCATACCATTAGAATTTGTTTAATTATATGGCAGATAGATGAATTGATTAATGTCTTGGTACAAGTATACCCTAGTACATGAAAACATGAAACCATTCTAGTACATATACTTGTTTCTAGCTAGAGCTACCAACTGAATTCGATCTTTGCAAAGAGGAAGACGAATTCAAGAACTCGATGCAATCTTCAATGGCTTCAGCCCTTTGAGAATCCATAGTATCAGCATATGAACGTGACCTTGTAAAACTAGATGCAGAAGAAACCTTCCCCGACCGCTTCCTCCGAGGGGAGACGAACCCAAGTGCTGTTGCCACCTCTTCACTGACTTGCTTCAGGAATCTTGCCGGTGAAAACCTTGAGCTTCTTGGTAGAGTAGTGTTCCACAACCCTGTAACCACTCTTTTCTTGTTTCCAGCAGGCTTCTTAGCATAATTTGTTTGATCAGGACTGAAGCTTACTCTTCTATTATTCATGCTAGTTGCTGAAAGATTGGGAAATTGGATGAATTTGTGTGTGAGAGAGAGATAGAGAGTGTTAGTTCTGAGAAGAAGAGGGAGTAGGTGTCATTGTCTGAGGCATTTAATGTGGAATTGATGGGAGAAGAGAAATACAGCAAGTACTATGTATGGATGGTGGGGAAAAGGACAAAGATTGAAGAAGCCTTCTTGTGCTGGCTGCTGGTAACTGGAATAATGATTGGTAGAATGGATAGGTGTTTGGGTGGTTACTTAGGATGGTATAAATAGTAAATGCGACTCTACTGGGATTTATTAAGGAAGGCCTGAAGGGTTTGATATTCCGTGTAAAACTATGTTATAGCAGCATTCCATTAACAAAGGTGAGGAAGAAGGGGGACACAAATTCAAAGTAGAAAAGCACTCTTCTTCTGTCTTGGTCAAAAGAGGGTAAAGGGGTCCATAAATAGAGTGATGCCTGTAATTCACAAGGTAGTAAAAAGAAAAGGGTACAGTACAGGGGATGACACTGCATTGCCAATAACCCATATCATTGCTCTTGCTACTTTTCTGCCTCAAATATGCTCACTGTGTTTGAAATTATCTTTTCAACTTGGTATCTTGTCTGCTCGGGAATCAGAATTTGTTCCCATTTTGACCAATGTCTTTTTGGATTGACTAGGATGTCATAATGATTCAAGTTGTTCATGGACGCAGAGTTATAAGGAGTTATAAGGTGTCAAAGTGATTAGGGTGTTTGAATAGAACATGAGAATTTCGAACTCCATTTGAGTCGGAAGAAGATGGTATAGGAGTAGGGTAGTCATAAGTAGGGTATACAAAACTATGTTGTATATGCATATTTGGTGTTGTAAGATCCTAAACGAGTAGTGTAGGAGTAAGGTAGTAAGATTTGTCTTTTTGTTTTGACAAACAAGTTGTTCACGGACTTGACTATAAGAGCAGTATTGAATGATAAG
Source organism: Plantago coronopus (assembly GCA_036897195.1). NCBI lineage: Eukaryota > Viridiplantae > Streptophyta > Magnoliopsida > Lamiales > Plantaginaceae > Plantago > Plantago coronopus. The sequence goes on from JAYMSL010002189.1 coordinate 12,673, forward strand.
GAATTCTATGTTTGGAACAAGAAATTATTATGCGACTCACTTCAAAACCTAAACCGATGATAGGAAAAGTGTTGGAAAGACGAGCTGAGGCACGTAGTGTTTGCTATCGAAATGTGTTGTTAATCACACACAGGCTGCAGCAAGCATATGAATTTATTGTTGAGCAAAATAGTAGGATATGCAGGGAAGGGAAAAGTTAAGAGTAAAAGCATGGTGAGTTGTGCAGTTTGGCATGAACTGGAATATTTTGTTTCTGGGCGGGCTAGGCCTAGTACTGTGCCAGCTCAAAGGCGATAGACTTAACCGTCTTATTGCATCCATTCATAGACAAGACAATTAATTTGTGGGGTGGGCTTCCTCAATCCTCCTTCATATATTGCAGTGGTAAAGTGCAGGGTGTAATGGTTAGAGGTCCCGGGTTTAATTCCCGGAGGTGGAGATTTATTTGGTGATATAAGGTTGGTATTGGTGGGGGTATAAGGTTGGTATTGGGTTAGTGTAGGAGTAGGAGTAAGATTAGAATATATTTGTCTCTTAAAAAAAAAAAATATTGCTGCCTTTTAAACACCTCCGTCTCAAAAACATTACTCACTCATTAAGGTTTGCGCTCAGTTTAATAAAATAAGTTATAATAATGAAGTTAAAATGAAAAGTCAAGTGGGATAGGTTAACTTTTGATAATTTGTGGTGATAAATAAGTGTATTTATGTTAAAATAATGTTTTAGTGTGTGATTTAACTTTCTTATTTGGTAATGTTTAATGTTTTGTGTGACATTAAAAAATGGAAAGTGGGTAAAGTTTTGTTGGACAGGAGTACTACAATCTTCATTTTCTACTCTTAGGTAGTGTTTAGTAAGGAGTGTGGTGGGGTGTTTTAGGCCCCGACACGGTCTTCAAGACAAATATCACCACTCTTTGGATGTTTGGTAGGAGAAGTGGTGTGGTGTTTTCGACCCTCAAAGCCCGCCTCGGTTTGCACAGTCGGGTTTATAACACCACTTCACAATAGGGGGTGGTGGTATTGTAGATTGGGGTTTTGAGTGGTGATGCCAACCCCAATCTGAAACACTTGATTTGTCCATTTTACCCCTACACGTCATAAAATGTTTTTGTCGGTTAGATATCGAGTAATTAATTTGGTGCAGTATAATGTTAATCATGTACATGTTAATAAGTTAATTAGTTGTTCGTTGTGTTGTTTACTACTTTTATAAGTATTTAACATACACATGAGATTAAGTTAATTAATTATCTGAAGTGTATGGAGTATCTAATATATAAGCATGTGTCATGATGTTCGTTTTCTAAAATTACTGGACTTGAGTTGTACGGTGTAATTTTGTCGTTTAAATGATCGCTCATTTACTCGAGTTAATTTATTCAAAGTTTAAGTCAGTAGTTTAGTCGTTATGGCATTCTAATCGGAATGTTTCAAATTATACAAAGTTACATGAAAACCGAAATGCGAATGACAATTACATGTTTAACTTAATATGATTATATAATCATTCAGACTTAAGCAATCATATGATCACTTAGCAATTTTAAAAACCACATTTTAATACATATTTATATAAAGACAAAATACTAATAGAAATAACTAACTTTTGAATTCTAAAACACCACTTTGTAATACACCACACCAAACACCAAAAACACCAAAACCCCACTACTGTGGTACTGCACTTTTTTGCTACTAAACACCAAAAAAGCACCAAAATGTGGTCAACCTTTCATATAATCCCACTCAACACCATACCACACCACTTCCAAGCCCGATGGGCTTCACCACTTGTAATCTCACTGGTCAAAACCCTAATCGATTGGTAAACGACGCAGGTACCAATCTATCACGAGATCGATTACGCAGAGAGAGAACCACAATCTTTTGGATTGGAATTGCAGAAATGATTGAATGAATACAATGAATAGCAGTTGAGCTGCTATTTAAACGATCTAACCGAAATAACCGTCCAAGGCACAGGCGCCGTTGGATCCCGCGACACACCACTTGTAATCTCACAGGTCAAAACCCAATCGATTGGTATTGGCTTTTTTTTTTTTTTTTTTTTTTTTTTTTTTAAAAGCAAAAGGGGTTCTGCTCTCCCCACCCTTCATTTGAGGGGTAGGCTGCTCTCCACCGTCATTCGCTATTCTTTCCAATCAATGGGTCTTGTTACCAAACCTCCCCTTACCACACAACTTGTACTATGCCCATG
>JAYMSL010002190.1:0-14891 GCA_036897195.1 Plantago coronopus
TCAGAAAGTTGAAGCACAACATATACCAACAATGCAGCAGCGAACATAGCACGTACATTAGTCATGTGTAGGAGTGGACTTACCAGTACGATGCTACAAGGTTGCTGCGTTTAACTTTAAGATTCTGATTTGGGGCCTTCACGCTGCTGTGCAAATATACCTGACATACAAAACAATTGTATGAAATCATCATATACAGTTTTGTGTATTAAGAGTGTGGTTTGATCTTTCAGTTTGTACCATAGCAAGTTCACAGCTTGTGCATGACAACTATTTTAGACCTATGTACATGTACTAATTTAGAAAATTACAAAAGAGAATTCATATACACACAGGAAAACTATAGTCACAAACAGAAGAACCATGTTGTCTTGAACCTGTTTAGAGTTGAATGCCGTAATGTGAAATTATTCTTCCGATGCTCAGATCAGACAAGGTAGCATGATTTTTTTTTATAAAAGTTGTGGAATACGCTGAAACACAGAAGTAAATTCTTAGTTGTTGAGTTAATCGCAGAATATGTTGGTACCTTTAAGTAGAGTCCTCGAGGATCTCCTTGTAAACCACGTTCCTGGTACGACATGATATGTTGCAATCTACTGTCGGTGGCCTTATGTAAACCTTTATTGAATCTGAGTTCTTTACTCTGGACAATGCAACATACAGCTGACCATGTGAGAATACTGGTTCTGGTAGATAGATCCCTGCCCTTTCAAGTGTTTGTCCCTGGGCCTTGTTTATTGTCATTGCGAAACAGAGTCTGGCTGGGAATTGGTGTCTTGTGAATGGGACTGGACACTTGACTTTGTCTGATGGTTCCAATGGTATGTGTGGGATGAAAACATGTGCTCCTTTATTCTCCCCGGAAGCTATTTGTGCTCCTATTATATTCTTGCCAAGTTGACGGACAATAAGTCTTGTTCCGTTGCAGAGTCCCTCTGAGGGGTTTATGTTTCGAAGTAACATTATCGGGCAATTTAGCTTCAACCGCAGGATATGAGGGGGAAGACCAACTACATCTGTGTTATTCAAGAAGTCTTGGTATTGGCTCTGGAGTGTTGGGTCGTTTGTGAGGTCGGTGCTGAAGTAGTCGACTGCTTCGCCTGGGAATTTTTCAATGAGGGAATCATTTATCTCGTGTACACAGTCATTCTTTGGTGCAAGTATAGCTCTGTCCATAACTGAAAATGGATCTGTGAAGTAACTGTCGAAGCTAGGAAAGACACTTTTGATCAGAGTGTCTAGTGGCTCTTCGTTATGTGCTGCTGATATGCAAATATGTTCTGGCAAACAAATATTGTCCCGAGAGACGGATGGTTGTGTTCCGTTGCCTACATGAAGCAAGAAATCCATAAATTGAAAGTCTTCCCTTGCCCGCATGTTTTCCACCAGCTGAATCTTATGCACATACTGCCACAAGTTTGACTTGACAAAGCAAGCATCGATTTGATCTTCCTTTGTACCTCGAACGACGATTGGTATAGTCTGTCTGAAGTCACCACCGAACACAATTGTTTTCCCTCCGAATAAAATGTCCTTTCCTGTGAGGTCACGTAATAACAAATCCAACGTCTCTACTGTTCGACGGTGTGCCATGGATGCTTCATCCCATATTATTAGCTTTGCTGCCACTATCAAGCGTGCATGCACGCTTTGCTTGCTGATCGCGCATGACATGGATTCATCGATGTTTATTGGCAGCTTGAATCTGGAATGCGCTGTTCGACCACCTGGTAACAATGAAGCTGCCACGCCTGATGATGCAACGGCAAGGGCAATGTCTCCTTTTGAACGTACAGAGGCGAGGAGTGCCCGGTATAAATAAGTCTTTCCTGTCCCTCCAGGTCCATCAATGAAGAAAAATCCACCGTTTTCGGCATTTAAGCTCGTCGTTATTCGATCAAATGCGACTTGCTGCCTTTGATTCAATAAATTGATGGATTGGATGTCATTCTGTGAAACTTGTATTGTCCTTTCGACCTCATATTCTTTTGCATAGATTTCCTCCCTTGTTGCTCCAACTTTGAAAGGTACAAGATTGAACTCATCGATGGTGCGTCCATTTGGTTGCATAAAAAGGTCAATGCTTTTCAGGGCTTTAAGAAAGGCAGCGTCCTCTGCTTGGTTCTCATCTCGAATGAAGTCAGCCGCTAGATCCGTGCAGAATTCATTCCACAAACCTTGTGGATCCGAAGGTGAGTTGTAAATAAGCAATGTCGCAAAGAGTCGCCTTAATGTATATGGCATTTGGTATGCTGCTGCTTCTTCCATAGAGTCCCTTATATCTGTGTCGGACTTAAGTAATCCTCTTTCTAGTGCAGCATCTCTGAAGCTTTCATATAAGACACCGTTAACAGTTTTGAGATAGTCAAAGGAGGTTGGTGCTTTAACATTCTTTAACAGGACTCGGAGGTAGTAACGGTCTCCACTAATTGGACTGACGTTGACCATCCTTCCCAAATTTGTGCCCTTTTTTCGAAGCTGCCATTCCTTCTTTTTCTGGATCCAGACAAAGTGTTGTGGGAACTCATGGTAACACAATCCCATGTTACGGACACTCGGGCTGTCGGCATTCATTTGGAAGAATTGAGTGAGTTGTGTCTTTGCAGCGCTTGGATTGCTAACAATATCTGGAATTTCCTGTCCAGCTGTATAATATACAGGATGATAATCAGGCATATGAACATGCAATTTTGTGACAGGAGGGTGCATCTCATTCAATGGGAATTTGTAAATCCTCCACATAGCCTCTGGAGCGCAAAGCCATCTAGCATGCTGGTAATTTTTTATTTCATCAACGACTTCTTCCTCAGAGTTGTCCATGACGTTGTATGCGACCTTCTCATTTCCCTTGCATACATACTTGTAGAGGTATTTTATGAGCTTAATGTCGGTTACAATTTCTACATTCAAATGGCAGTCAAATTTCCCCAGTAAGTAAGGGTTGTAGGGGACAATCCACCTGTTGTCTAGGTCATGCCTTCGCACTCGAACAGTCCTACCATTGTCTCTGCGTCGATATGCTGGGTAGGAGTTTGTCCGATGGGTTGTAACTTCAATAAAGTCCTTTGGGTATTTCTTGGTGCACTTTTCATCTTCCATGCATACGTTCTTTGAGTTCAACTCTCCACAAGGACCGTGGACCATATGCTTTGTGACACATGAGTGCAAATATGGGTGTAACTGGGCATCTGGAATTTCTGCGGTAACAAATCTATCATAACTCTCAGCCGAAGTCAATTTGTACTTCTTTGTCAAGATGATCAACCAATGTGCATGTGGGAGTCCTCTTTTCTGGAACTCTATGACATAAAAGTATGCTGCCACTTGACCAAGGATTTGCTTCTTTGTCAATTGTTTTTTGAGTTCCATATTTTTTGCGTGAAAGACACGTGCAAGAAGATCTGCCCTGTCTCGTGGATTTTCTCCCGGCAACAATTGGTCTTGTATCTCTGGCCAATTTGGATTGCATGTCATAGTTATGAAAAAATCCGGTTTTCCATACTTTTGTACAAGTGCCAAAGCATTCATGTATCTGTTGTGCATATCTCTCGGCCCTCCAATAAAATTTGCTGAAAGGAAGACTCTCTTTCCAATTCCCCTGGCTTTTGTCACACCGTCGTCCATCATAGCATCAACTAATCCTTGGTATGTTTCCATTCTTGCTTCATCTTGGTTGTGTTTCTGTCGTAGGAAGTCTAGTCTTTGAGTTTCAATCTTGACATAGGTGTCAACTTGAAATTGTTGAGCAAGACGTCCTATAAAGTTAGACGATATGTTATTATAGTTTGAGAAAAGATGAATTCAGTATATAATGCACCAGTTTGTAGTGTATATATAGTGGAAGTGTGCATCTATGTTTCTTTATGTTTGGCTAACCTGCTCGGAGGATGTTTGGTGCTTGCTTATCACGGACTTGGAATAAATAGCAGTAGTACTGTCTTGATGAGACGTTACATCTCTTGCTCCGCCCTTCCTGCAAATCTATTATTTAAAATTAATGAGAAGTTATGTAATGTAAATCTCTTAAAGTGTAATATTGGGAAGCACAGTAATGGATAAAATGTACTCACTGTTTTGCTCGCCATTAAGCAATTGTTCTGGTGTTTGGTGATTTTCTGGTACAATAGTGTTTTGGCCAGCACAAGTAGCTCTCTCCCCTAAGTTATTTTGTAGACCCCCTGTAGGTAACCTCTGAATGCCTGCATGCCACCCTGGTTCTCCGTAAGGGAAAAGTAATGGGTACTGGAGAGGGTCGTAGCAACCATAGTAATACTGAATGTTATGTGTTCTGTCGCAATGAGTATAAACTCTTATGTCGTGTGGTCGATCTGACCCAGCTCCATTATTCTCATGCCAGATTGCTGCCACATGATCAGTTACTGGAAGGTTGTACACTCTTTTGTCTAGTGCAGGGTTTGAACGCAACACAATGAATTGCTCTTCAATAGTTGGTATATCCTTGAGGTTCTTGAAGAACACAGCATATGGGTTATCCTTCATTATGTCCATTATGACCGATACAACTCCAGCATCCAGGTTGCCTGATTGTGATAGCCTGTTCTCCAGCTCATTCTCGGTCCCATAAAAATATAGTTGCAGGTGACTTGGATTTCCGTTGCGCGGAATAAGTTCAGAAATTTGATGATAAACAGCCCCGTTCACCTTGAGAGTGTATATCCCATTCCTCCCACTGGCCAGTGTTTTGTCATATTTCATGCGTATAGTTGTGAAAGCATTGGTGTTATTGTATGTCCGACATCGTTTCCTGAAGTGTTTTGCCAGAGGGCAAGATTCATTAATGTACAAATCCCACAGTTTGGGGTGCATCCTTGGCAAGTCGAGAGAGATTTGGCCTTGTTGACAGCAAAAGCCACGTGTCTCATTATGGAAGCGGTGTGCTCCGCAATATTTGCACTGCTTTGCAGTTGGTAAGATGTCTGGCTTCGTTGGGATGTTATCAAGATGTCGAAACCTTTTTGCTGGGATCCGACCACTGCGATTGAGATTTGTCTGCGGTCGTGCTGTATTTCCTAAAAAGCGAAGGTTTGTTTAGTTTGCGTTTTAGATTACATATATCTCATGGGATTAGATGTTGGATCGAATTTACCTGTGCCATTTACATGAAGTTCAGCAGTTGGATTTTGGAGCTGTTGAATATCATCTTCAACAATATCATTCTCCCCGGGGTCTGTTCCATTACCTGTTTTAGCAAGTCAATTATATGTGGTTTGGGTTGAGCTTGAGTCTGAGTTAGACTTCAGGTGAGATTCTTATAGTACTTATGAATCTCGTCATGAGCATAAATGTAAATTTTATGCATGCTTGTATACATCATGCATTTCAGTAAACTAAAGTACAAACAGGCATTCAGTTTGAAATGTAGGTGTGATGCAGGTGCTGGCTATATATTTCTCTTGGATGTATAAAAAACTCTATAATATGTCCTTTGAATGTGAAAATCACCATATCAGGATTCTTATTATTGTTCCAGTGCACTGAAATTGGCGAAACTTGATGAGGAATAATTTTAGGAGGAACTTTAGTGAATTTATTTTGTTGAAAGGTTGATGCTATTATTATTTTGTAATCAGCTTGCAAGCTCCAGACATTATAGATTAGGATCTCGAAGTAAAGAGTAGTAGTATTTACAATTTTTCATGGAAGTTTATGAGAAAGTTAATTAGTGTTTACCTCTGGGTCTCTTCCTGTTCTCTGTGTTGTGGTTTTCCTGCTGTGAAGCCTTCTTCTTTTGTTGTGCTCTTGCTGCATAAGCTGCCCTACGGTTGGAGTTTCGTTGTTGTCGTGCATCGTCTGGCAGAATACGAATAATTTGTAGTCTTTCTTAGTGATTTTGCTAGAAGCTGTTGTTTAAACGGCAAAGTATGTTATGCCTCTTACCAGCGAAAGTAGTGGCGGCTGTTGTGAAAGGAGGGCAGTCATTCGTTGAACTGCGAAACGATAATATTTAGGATGCAAGAGTTGGGTTTAGAATTTTCGTACTGTTCTTCTTCTTCTGTTAAACTTTAGTAACAAACACTAACCTGGCGTGGAGTCTGCTCCAACTTTGTGTATTTGATTTGCACCGAGAAGCACGCATTGTTGAGGTTGATTAGGCGCAGGAGCTGTTAAATTTCACTGTGTTGATCTGATTTGGCCAGATGCGAGTTGTATGTTCAAGGTATATTTATCAACAGATTCATTGATTTTTTCTTGAATTTGCAGGATTCTCCGTCAACAGAATCCAGACTTGTTTTGTGAATTGTTAAGAATGCACATTGATAGGGGTAATTAATATCATGATATTATTGAAGCCTTCAATAGTTAGAAAGCGGGATACGTATGGGTTCTTTTATATTTATGTGATCATGAAGAAAGAAGTTGTACAGTTTGCTATGAGGTGTCATAATTTTATTTATTCGTAATAATAATAGCTAAAATGTTTGTTCGTGTTCTTGTAGTTTTAATTTTGCCGAAAGCCAATTGAGTTGGTCCCTAAAAATTACCATCTTTATAGATTTTACCGCGAAGTGCTCTCAAAATTGCAGCAGTTTGAAATTTCAGCGGGAGAGGAAGCGTAGAAACCATCCCTTCCATCTTCATCTTGCAGCCCAGGTACCAATAATGTTTTCTTACATCAATAGGATGCAAATGAAGATCCTTGGCTATATCTCTTGGGTCAGAACTGAAAACATCAACAATTAGGCAGAGCACCACGATGTAGTGAATAAGCAGAATAGCTTTATTAGGTGGGATTCTCTGGCCATGCGTAGCCTTAAAATTATCTTAAGAAATTAATTAACTATACTCTTGTAAAGTAATATTATTATCTTCTTTTATGTTCCAAATTAGTTAGGTGTACACACTGTTTTTACTTTGTTATTTCCATCTCTAATAAGTTTTTAGTATATTTTAGAACACTCTCACGTCTTTGCGCGAAACGATTTAGTTGGGTGAGGAGGAAGGGAGTAGGCTTTTTTACGTGGTGCTTACGATATTTTGTCAAATGTGCAACTTTACTTATTTTACCATACATCGATAGACTAATTTCTCATACATTGAAAAATTATGTCAAGAATTTTTCATACATTCTTCAAATACTTTCGATAGATTAATTTCTCATACATTCTTCAAAAACTTTGAAAACTCTCGAACTCTTATATAGCAGAAAAGAAGTTCTATACAGCATTTGAATATTTGATATTCGTCGAAAAATTCTTGAAAACTTAAACACAAGTAAATGATATAACTTAACTTCACCAACTTCAATTAGCATAAACTAAACACAGGAGGCTCACAAATTTATCAAAAATTGAGCTGATGAAAGTAAAAAACCAGCTAAGCCAAAATGTATCTGATGAACATTACATTGCTTATTAATTAAAATACATATGACCAAGAAAGTATCTTTGCCCAGGAATCCAGATTAATTCCATCATCTGGTAACCTCAAAAGTGATAGAAAGGTCTTCACGATTTATTTGGTGTTGGTTGGCACTTTCTGAAATTGCATTTTTGGTAATTTAGTCTCTCTTTCTAGGCTTGATTGGGCGCCCGCGACTTGATGTTTTCTGCTGTGCAGGTCCGGGGGATTCTTCTGAAAGGATCGCGTCCTTCAGTTGAGCTGAGTGGAGGTTGGCTTTCTGGGAGCTTGTGTTTCCTGTGTCATTTTTAGTTCCCACCAGAAAATGTTGGATGGATTAGGTAAGTATATTTTGTAATATTCGGGCGAAGTTAGATGATTGAGAAAGAGTTTGTTCACCTGAGCTGTCGGTGCTGCTTAATTCTTTCTGCCTCTTCTTTGATGCCTTCAGATTGTCGTGCTGAGAAGAATTAGTTCTCTTCTTTCTGGCAACTTTACTTTTTACAGTTAAAGGGGATTCAGTTTCGTTGTTGTTGGTGGTATCAGAGATTTCTCTCTCTTTTGAGGCCTCGTCAGATTGTTCACCCGTAGTGTCTATGGTGCTTTTTTGGACTGCAAAACGACACGATTGATGTGGCGTTATTATTCTCCTTATGTTGTACTTTCGAATAGTAAATTATTGTACCGAAATATTTCAAATGGAAAATATGTTGCTTGGGTTACCTGGAATGATTGATTCCTTGGGGTTGGTCAAGGCAACCGAGGGGGGTTTCATTTTGGTGATCTTGTGGAGCTTCTTTTTTTCTGCAAAATGTTATTGTTCAAATTACTAATAGCTGCGCATCGAATAGCAAGCTATAGGTAGGGGAGAAAGGCAAAACAAAAAAATTAATTGTAGGACGTGAGCTGAAACTATTGTACAATTATATAAGGTGAAGACATCAATCCAAACTGTTATTGTAAATAATGTGTTGGCGGTAAACTGAGTCTAGTTTACCTGGAGTGGGCGGTGCAAGTGTGTTGCTGATTTGTGATTTCCTAGGTCTTGATTTTTCTGCATAGTTGTGACATCTGCATCAGTCGTTAAGAAAAAGTGTTATGTTGCATGAATTATGCACGGATGTTAACACGCATACCTGGAGTAGAGTTCACCTTCTTTCTTGTACCTCCAGATGGCTTTGTAAATAATTCTGGTGGAAATTACAAGGTAATATTTATGAGCTCATAAACAAAGTTCCTGGTTTTGTTTTCTAAAATTATAAAGCCTATCCTCAAGTTACCTGCAAGTGTTGCTTCTTCAGGTTCATCAATATCAGTGTCCAACATCTCCACCTCTGTCCATCAAGAGCAATAATTCATAGTCATAAAACATGTGTATGTTTCTGGGCATTTGAGGGTGAATTGTACGTGCTTCTTCAAGTTACGATAGTAGTTTAGGTCACAAAGGTGCAAGCAATTACAATTTACCTGTTTCATCACCTGTCTGGATCGGGCTGGAAGACTTCCCCATGTACATAGAGTGCATATTTTCTATTTCATCTGTGGGAATGTATGTTGAGACCTTCCCGTTAAATTTTCCATCTTGATTTTGTCAAATCTGAATTACCTGGACACTAACGGAATCAACAAACAATTACCTTCTGATTCATCATCTGTGTCAACAATGTTGCTACGCTTTCTTCCTTGTGCCGGGTGGGTATCATCCGCTCCAGAATCTGTGAACATATATAATGTCGTCAGCTGCAATTCTAAGTATAATTGTAAGAACATGTTCTTATATGACCTGGTCCGTCCTCATCGGTATCCATGGTCATGCTGACACGCTTTCCAGACTTGCTCAGACGCCTTTTGTTTGTTTCATCATCTACCAATATAAAAGTGAGATATTTAGCTGATAGGTCGTGCGGTTGGGTTAAGGATACGCGTGTATTTAAGTATTCTACATGTTGCGATGTTTAAAATACCTTCTTTGTGCGATAAATCTGCCGGCACCACAAGCATATCAGTATCAGAACAAGGAACCATCTGCTCCCCGGGTTCTCCTCTATAGCATTGCAGCCCATTAACATTATATGTTATGGTCTGGAAGTCAGCTTGGTTCTCGGCTGGTCGTTTCACTCGCATTCTTAGCCAAAGAGATTCTAACTTTTCATTGATGGTCTGATACGGCATCGCCTCACCCTTAATAACATTATTATTTTATTATTATAATAATAATCATAGCAATAAATTTAATAACAATATATAAAGACATAATCAGTGAAGTGGATTGCCCCATTAAGCTTAAGAAAATCTATATTTGGAATGGTACCTCAATATACATGGTGTAGTAATCTGATATGGTCATCCCAAGTATCTTCGCAGCATCATCTCCGAACAAAACAACATCAATGTCCGACGTGTCATCATATACGTTGAGAACGAACCTGAACCTATAATATCAAGGCATATAGCTTTGAATTCTCAATTTTATATGTAGGTTGTTTTGTTCGGGTTAAAAAGAGAGTACAGTGAAATAATGTAGTTGTGTTCACCTCGGTTTTGCTAAAGTTGGCTTCCTGCAATTAGTGCAATTAAATTCAGAGTTGTACTCCGCGGTTGTACTCCAGGGGCATGCCTCACAGCTCATGTAGTGATAGTTCTGCCAGGTCTTAATGATCTGACCTTTGACTAAAATGTTGAACCTTGTATCCTGGGAATTGAACATACATCAACATTATATTTTATCCGCTGAATATTCAGAAGGCATTAAATAAATGATAAACGTTGGGGGGGGGAGAGTATCTTCTATCTTCGGATGATTTGTAACACAAAGAAATATTGGTAGGTCACCGTGCAGTGGCATATTTTGAACAATTCACATTCATTGAAAACAACATGAGTAAAAAGGATCAACCTCATAAGAATTGGCTACTTCTTGGAGCGAGGCCATCTCCGGACACTCGAGTGTCAACCTTTCTTCAAAGAGTCCACCCTCTTCAATCAAATCACTAATATCCTTTTTGTTGATTTTCTTCCTGTATGTAGCCCAAAAAGATAAATTACATTATAGAAACAACATATGTATGTAGAGAAGTTTAGGAATGTGCTGGACGTGCGCGTAATAATCACCATCTTTTCATTCCGAGGAACTCTGGATGGTCCAGCTTGGTGTACACCAATGATTGGGAGGTAGAACTGAGGGATATTCCTATATATATATATATATATATAACCATCACTTGAAATCAGAAAGGGCATCACTTGAAATCAGAAAGGGCACCGAGGAAAGAACTGTGCTACTGTTTTTGGGGAAATTACTGACCGTAGTAATCTGATACGATGAAATTTAGTAAAGCAAGAACAGGCCTCTTCTTTGTCGACTCCAGGATGCTCAACATTTCATGGGAGATAATGTCATCCCAAAATGTGACTACAAAGGGTTCAAAGCTGAAGAACAAAGAATTTAAGTAAGTTAAGAACCATGCAACTCATACTGTTGATTATAAGGTCATTGCATTACTTTTTATCCACGGCTGCATATTCATGGAGTGTATTGTGCTTCACTGTCCGTGGGGGGCGCTTGTCAATAATGACGCATACAGTACCTAAGAAATGAAACAAGTGAATATGGTCAAAATTTTAGGCAGTGACACTATGGAGTAAATCTTGTAAAGCAGCTGGCTTACTTATGAGGGTCCCCCTAGTCATCTTTCCTGGGAACTGGCTTCGATCTAAGAAAATAGGGTTCACCGGCGGGAAGTCAGTCCCAGCGCTAGTTGATGGAATGATCAAAGTCTTGTCAGTGATTTTCCACTGATAGTCGCTTGTTGCAAGAGGGTTTTGGTAGATTTGGTTTGCAGGAGTGACAATGATAGCATCCACGGTTTCGCCCTTGCATAATAACGGAGGGAGCTAGTTTAATTGCAAGCATGCAAACATTATGCATAAAGTAATTATTATTAAGCTATACATACTGTTTCATCACCTAGCAGGAGTTTCTGGAACCTTACGCCCTTCTTTCCAACAATGGGTTTTGTTTTGGTGACAACTCTAACTGTTGCAGTCCATTCACCAATATTCGGAGCAATATGTTGTAGAGTTCTAGGGGCGCCCTTCATTTTCTACTGCAGTCATAAAAGAGTATACAATTGTACATAATACATAAGAATAGTAAAGGTTGGCAGAGCAGGATAAGTACAGCAGTAAGAAAAAGGATCTAACTATCACGAAACTCCTACTCCTCTAAACACCATCAATCTATTGTGATTCCCAAACATTTTGCCTTATCAATCTAGCATAGTAAAGGTTGGCAGAGAAGGATAAGTACAGCAGTAAGAAAAAGGATCTAACTATCAGGAAACTCCTACTCCTCTAAACACCATCAATCTATTGTGATTCCCAAACATTTTGCCTAATCAATCTAGCATAATTGCTCGGAAATGGACACCTTGAGAAACAAACACATTGCCCTCTTAAAGATATAAATGAGTTGTAATTTGTAAACCATCCTTTAAGAGGACGACAAGCTGAATATTAAGGAAGTAGTCCAGCATAGTGTAATTGAATTTGGCTTTCCTGATCACTTCACTGTTGCTTCAACTATAACTTAAATCCCATGCAAACCAAGAATAATTAATTTGTGAGCAACACTGTTCTTCCCGTGTTTCCAACTAATGCCATTAGCACTTAAAAAATTACTTGGTTGGGAAGTAATATATATACAAATAAGCACAACAACCTCTCCTGGAAGTACTATACAAATAAGAATTTCAATAAACAGAAGTTGAGGCCAAACCTTGCCGCGGATTCGATGGTGTGCCCGGCGGAATGGGAATCGGAATGAAGCGGATTGAAATCCTACAATAAAAAGTGAAAGAGCTGAGCACAGTAGTAGTATATACAGGTATATAAACATTCAATTGAATGAATTGAATGTAAGTGAATTGAATTGAATTGAATTGAATTGAATGGAAATTGGAACAGACCAAAACTCTCTTCGGCTACCGACCGTTAAGCTGGCCCGGCCTAGGAATGTGGGAGGTGACGGAAGGCGGAGAGGCATCTTCCGATTTGAGTTGACCAGCAGCGCAGGCGGTACTGTGGGGTTGAGACGGAGAGGGGCAACGGAAGAGACAAAAGGAAAAGAATTTGGATGGCTTTATTAATTAATTACAGGGTAATTCTTACAAAATCATAATGCAATTTTTATTTTGGAGGGTGAACTTGTCAATTCACTTGGTACCAAAAATTTTATAGCATCCTCTCTTATAATAGAACTTATAACTTATAATAATATAATAAAATATAATATAACTTATAATTATAATATACCATGAATTTTAATGCCTAACATACCAATTCATATCCACAAACAAATTCTCACAGTACCCTTAGTTGATTTAAAATTTCACAGTATATCAATCCTCATTCCCACAAGCAAAGCATGAGAAAACCTTAGAACCAATGGACTTGTTCTTCTTAGGCACCTTAACATCACCAGCAGTATCAACAGTCTCTTCTGCTGTTGGGATGCAAATCTTGGATCTATCTGAACCACATTGCTTGTTCTTCTCACACTCATCTAAGAACTTCTTGAATGCAGAATTCACATACTCTACTCCTTGCGAAACCACCATGTTCTCGACTAGTTTGTCCGGGTATGTGTCCTTTACATGGTCTCCACATATAGCACTACTGCCATTTGCACCATCTCCTTCTGGAAATCGTTCAGTTCTACTCCCTCTTGTGCTCCTGCATCTCTTAGTTTCACAGGCTCCGGCAGTGTCTCTGCAATCAAATACGCGATAAGCAATTAGTAATGATAAGATTAGCAAAAGTGCTGTGTTTTGATCCTTTATGATTACCAGGGCAGTCTGTTATAGGGCTTGTCCTGTTTATGAGGCTCTCGAAAGTTCCAGCACATTTGTCGCGTCTAGTATATATGGAACTCGTTTAGGTTGAAGATCTACTTGACAGTTGCAGGTATCGATGAGTGTTCGAACTGAGATGCAGGTATGGTCCTGATAGCCTGTGTAAAACTGCACTTACAAAGCAAATAAGTCTATGTAAATAAAAGAGTCAATTAAATGTAATCAAATAGGAACTTGCTGAGTTCATTGTCATAATTGACCTGAGATGAAGAACCAAGGGATCTCGAACCCTGCCACTGCCAGATAACCTCCATATTCTTTTCATTTCTCCTCTTAGCTCTATCTTGGTAATCAATTCGAGCAAAAAACAGTGAATCGAAACCAAGCTGCAACATAAAGTACACTAAATCCGGACCAGTATTCTTGCCCAATGAAGTAGAACTGT
Source organism: Plantago coronopus (assembly GCA_036897195.1). Lineage (NCBI taxonomy): Eukaryota > Viridiplantae > Streptophyta > Magnoliopsida > Lamiales > Plantaginaceae > Plantago > Plantago coronopus. The sequence goes on from JAYMSL010002190.1 coordinate 13,660, forward strand.
GGATCAAACATCGCAAGTTACAACTCACTTCAACTAGTCATAATACACCCTAAACTGCAGAATACATAGTACTCAGATTCGGCCTAGTGAGTACCTCAGCTCCGAGCAAATAGGCTTCACAGCAGAATGACCAAATGGATCAATCTGCCAGCCAACTCTCGGCTTCTTCCCAAACTCATCAAGTATATAACGGTGCCCCAATGTCGTCTGATCAATCAAATCAATGTAGTGAGGGGTCGCCTCGTCATGCATACACATACCCCCATTTATGAATCATGAACATCCCGTGAATTCCTCATACATATAACGCAACACACCAACATCACCAACCATACAACACACAATTTCGAAACGAATTAGTGCCTTAATGCAATTGCATACATGAATTCAAGTTGGCCAGAATCAACTATCCTTCACTTTAACTTTCAGAGCATCAATCTGCTGCCTCCACCATCTCCGGAAGAACGCCTAATCGAACAAACAAACAAACAAACACTAAATTAGTACAAGAATCGTTCACACCAGAGGCGGACCCAGGATTTATGATAAGGGGGGCGAACTTTCATATACACAATAATTTCGAGAGTTCGAGGGTTAAAAACTTGAAAAACATTAAATATTACGTATAAAAATTCAATTTTTTAAACTTTAGGGGGGCGAAATCTTAAAAATTCATAAATTTTACCTATAAAAAATTTATTTTTTAAATTTTAGGGGTGGCGGACGCCCCATATGCCCCGGGCCTGGGTCCGCCCCTGGTTCACACCTCAACACTAACTAAACTAACCAACCAAAAATCAGTAAAGCCTGAAGTAAACAAAACTTGTCATCTCCACATAAATAAACCTCCGATTCCGATCATTCAGTAAAGCCTCAATCACCGAATCTAACACATTCTGCACACATGCTCCCTGATCATCAATAGCCACAAACAAGTTTCATCAAAATCACATTTTCCACTAATTTACACTAATTAAACTCAATCGAACCTAAAAATGAGCTACACAGTACCCGAATCGAGTTCTTAACTCCAGCATAGTACTGATCGACGGTCTTAAGCCACCCGACGTCGTCGTGCGAGTGAGGGACCAAGTGGACGTTAAGCTTCCCAGGCACGATTCCCGCGGTGGTGTTGTATGCGATGTAACTGGCTTCGGCCGGTAATAGGAATATTCCGGCGAGTATTCCGGTAAGTAAGAGGCTTGTGAGCTCCATTGAAATCGAGCATGAAC